>JAVTVY010013145.1:0-51383 GCA_036873755.1 Hanleya hanleyi | reverse complement strand
GGAATCTTCGTGCATGCTCTGAGATTGCCAGATTGGGATGGGACTTTGAACGAACGAGACATACATTAAGAATTCGGGTTGGAATGGAGGCAGGATTTTAATGGGGGATGTTTTAGCTCTATATCGTTCTGGGTGTTGCTAGGCGGGGCACACCTCTCTACGACAGCATATAAGAGGGGAGACAAAAGACAAAAATAAATGTAGCCTGATGTAAGCATCTGGAATATACCAAGGTTCGGGGGACGGGCGGGCCATAGTTCAGGAGACATAGTGTGAGACCGAGAAGCTGTGGACAGGTAAACTTTTCCAAATCCAAAGCTTTAACATTTACTTTGGCCTGCAGATAGACATATACATAGACAGACGGACATCATTGTAGCACCTATATCGAGCTATCCGGAAATAAAGCTACGAGTTCGATTATAAATCAGACCAACGCCTGGAGCTGTCAATAATTTCAAAGCTAGAAAAAAGGTATTTTCTCAAGTTTTTGAGGGACTTTCCCTTCCCGAATGTCAGGTAGACTATATGCATCTGGTATATTGAGGGAACCCTTCACAGTCATTGCGACAAGCTGAGCTGAATGAAATTAAACAATTTATGTTATGGAACAGGTTTACTCGTTTCTTTGATAATCTACTAGTGAAGCAAATCAGCCACGGTCCGCGGATATCCGAACCAAACAAACACAATGACATTCCCAAAATATGGATGCGTTTACCTTACGGAGGGCAGTACATGTATGGGGAATGTGTTTCGAGAAAATGCATCCCGCAAAATCCGCCGCTACCTCGTCAAGGACCCCACATTGATCACACTCTGGCAAACAAAAGTAAGTATGCCAGACAAAAAGATGTCATTTCCAAAGAATAAAAGAATATTCCACAGCCAACAGCAACACATTGACGGTGAAGGGTTCCATCATATACGAGATATATGTATTCTACCCTAAAATACTGGTAGGGAAAGACCCTCCAAGAGTTGAGAAATCGAAAATATTTTTAATAGCTTCGAAATTGTTGACATCTCCAGGTATTGGTTTGATTCATTATTCAAAGAGGCGTTAGCTATTACATCCGACGCGCCTATTCTTAACTGCGGACTCAAAGCAGCGAAAGAAATGTTACTGTTCAGTTCAAAATCTGTTATGTTGAATATGTTAACGGTCATTGTCGCCTTTTATTAGTCGTTTGTCGTTTCAACTACTCTACCTTAAATATGGTTGCAAACTGTCGGGTCTTGTTTGAACTACTCTGATTGTGAAAATCTAAAGGTGCCCTCACTTCCTTCCTGGAATGTTGTACACGGTGCTCACGTATTAAATAGTAGGCCCTACTCATCATATCATTTGCATAAATATGGCTGGACTTTGTAAATATGTTCACCCATGAGAATGGTATAATACATGTTGAAATATTGAGTCTACCATGCTGTCGTATAGTATTTTCGGAGTTACTTTTTTCCTTTATCATGTGAAGAGAGCACAGTTACATGTATGTCAAACCAGTTTAGTTCAAAGTGAAAAATAGGCTTAAAAATTCCCAAGGGCAGTCCAAAAGAAAGAGGGGTGGGTAAATTCCCTATTTTTAACATGGGAAGCAGTAACTTCAAACTGTGTCACCTAGATGCCTGTGCGCACATATCAGGCGTGCAGACATCTGGGTCTACTACATTCGATGACTTTTATGGAACAGATCATTTAGATTCTACCTGAATTATCACTTTATTTATCACAACAGATTCCAACCGACGTAACGAATCTTACATCGTATTACCTCATCCCAATTCCTATATCTTCGGGCTACAAAGGTGTTTTTCTTGTTTCAAATAATTGACATGTATTCTCACCTCTCCAGATTCTGCATAGGTTATGTTCCTCTTTTTGCTTCTTTTGTGTCCGTAACGCTGTCGAAGAAAATGAGATTTCAAACAACACATAATACCGTACATTATGCACACGCATACATGTATTTGGCGGCAAAAGAGGACATTAATGTGCAATATTGTAGAGATCGTCACGCAACATTGTAGTCGATGTGCAACAATGTTACAACAATGTCGTTTGTTGTTAACGAACGCTCTTTTCGTTACAATGTTGCACAATTAGGAACATCGTTTCCTATAAGCAAAACTGTCTTTTCATCATCGTTTCTTAGGGAGAAACTTCATATTGGAAAGGGTTTCCTATCAGGAATTGATGAAACTTCTCTTAAAGGAGACGCTTTTCCAATGTAGTCAAACGAGCACAGTCCTCGATTGGAGGTACGTCCCCAGTTAAATAGCGCCTTTTCAATATGAAATCATCGACTGGCACAAAATACACACACATACGCACACACACACACACATGATTTGGTGTATATATTCAAGAGTGGACAGAATAAATCTGCGCCCCTTATTAAGAAGAGACAACATATTTCTTTACGCCCTAATCGTCCATTTATCAGTCTCTCCGATCTTTAACTCCGCAAGATCGCCTGTCGATAAACATAATATATAAAACAATTTCTGCAAGGATTAAAATCATTATTGACTAACTCGGTATTTTTTATCTGTAAGGGGACTAAGGCCCAAGCTGAGGAATTTGATAACAAATGCCCATTGTGCATGGACATACCTGGTATATGCTTAAATACTATATAATATATGCATATTAATGTGTGAAGTACAATTACATATTTTCAGGTAAGTCATTACTTCATAATTCGTTCTGCGAGAACCTTATGTATGAAGATCTCTGAATGTGCCCTTGAAAGAGACATCTGCCTTTAACCCACCTATCCATAAATGTCATCAGTCAGTCTTGTCTCAAGAGCTATTTTTAGTCAGTTGCATTCTCCACTTGCATTCAATTCCAGACAATCGATTGTAGGGTCCTGTTTTGAAGCTGCAGGTGTTGGTTGTATCACACATACACAAAATCATATACAGGTCCTTCTTACCAGCTAGCTTCCCCCACAAATAACATTTACTAATTGATTTAGAGAGGTACTTCAAGTTTTTGCCAGTATATCTTGCACACGCTTAAAATTAAGTGTCGAAACCTACTCGTAAAGTGTAGCAATAACCCTTTAAGTGTGTCCACAGGGACAGCACTTTAAAGTGCAGTCCCTGTGGACACACTTAAAGTGTTATTTCAACACTTTACAACACTTTAGTTTTAAGCGTGCATGTGTGGAACTTGAGCAAGACATTATTTTCAGGCATTGTGTGATATATTCTATTTATTAACATAAGTGATATTGTGAAATAAATGTCCTGTAGTATTCAACTCTCTAATGGGGAATAGTTTTCAAGGCGTTGCCATTTTTTAGCCAATTTTTGTAGCAACAACAGCAAAGGATTCACAAAGGCCTTAAAACATTATGTCGGTATACGCCAACACACAAACGGGTGATGAAAGTTTTTGAACACTCGATATCAGCCTTCGCCAAGGCACTAGCATAACACTAATATAAGTTCCAAATACTCCGATATACGCTTGCGGCCCGGACGAGTATGTATTCATGAAAAGGTTGAGGAAAAGGGACAATAACTACGAGTTTGGATAGTTTGTGCACATCATTGCTACTAAACATGAAGCAATTAAGTTTCAAAGCTGTTCAAGAAGTACTAACCCCGACCAGAATACAATACACGTTGGAAGGAAAGTGCAATAAATGTGGCACAAATGATTAGGGCGAGGACAATAGGACTATTATGCACATCTGCAAGATACTAGGCATCTTCCAGATAGTTTTTGTCCATCAAATAGTAGACGGGATACGGACCGCATAAGACAGTCTTGAAGGACGGGATAAACAGTCCTAACTCTATGGCTAGTGCACACCCGCAATGTACTAAACATCTTCCATGTAAGTAAGTGTCCATCAGATAGTATCAGAGACACCGGGCAAGAAAGTGTTGCCGTACGGACGAAAAAGGACAAATTATCGGTACGCGTAAAAGACGTGACAGTGCACATCAGCAAAATACTCATCATCTTTCATGTCAGTTTTAAAGTTGTCAATAGTATTACTGAGATATAATCCTGATAAAAAATTGACTACGAGGATAAACTCTGTGAAAAATCATCGAAGTGCGGTAAAAATAAACACATCGCTCATCAGGAAAGTAAGCAGCATACTACATGTCAGTTTCAAAGTTTCCGAGATATAGTCCGGACAAGAAATTATTGACAGATGGAATAAAAGACCATAACTCTGAGGAAAATCATCGAAGGGCATGAAAAACAGAGTGCACATCTGCAAGTTACTAAGCATCTTCCTTGTCAGTTTGCGGTTGTGTCATCACAAAGTAACCGAGACATTGACCAGATAAGTAATTGTTGTCAGACGGAAAATAATGGAA
This sequence comes from Hanleya hanleyi, assembly GCA_036873755.1. Lineage (NCBI taxonomy): Eukaryota > Metazoa > Mollusca > Polyplacophora > Lepidopleurida > Hanleyidae > Hanleya > Hanleya hanleyi. Next base: position 47,033 of record JAVTVY010013145.1, on the reverse strand, counting down.
TATATCTCTGCTGGAAATCATCGAGAGGTATGAAAAACCCGGCATTGCACAAGGGCAAGGTACTAAGCCTCTTCCACGTATATTTACCGATGTACAGAACAAACAAGAAATTGTAGCTCCGTGCGATAAAGGATAATAACTGTGTGGGAATCATCGAAGCGCATAAAAATCTGACAGTGCACATAGGTAAGGTACTAAGCGTTTTTCACGCAAGATTGTCAACCAAATAGTAACCGATATTTGGACCAGAAGAGAAATTGTTGACGTATGGACGGACGACCATACGATCAGACATATTTGTTGATTACAAGACCCCGCAGCCCGATCGCCCAAGGGATAAAAATGCTGAGAACGACGAAAATATCAGAATTGTCAAATGCCAAACCTAGTAATTCACATTGTCGAACTAAAATCAATATTTCTTTGAATAACTAGCACATTTGCTAATTAGACTATAAATATTAACGTCCAGCAGGCGCCTGGGAGCGTGTTTGAAAGTGTGGCGGGGGGTGGGGGCTGAACTTTAATCGGCCATGTTAAACGCTGGATTGGTGCCACCTTAGATAAGACTTATAACATTACTCTCTCAAAATGTGGGAAGTTGAAGCCCACCCAGAACCCTTAACTCCGCGGTCCCTGTCCAATGACGCCCCACTCGTTCGGTCTGCGCTGTGCGTGTGCTGGAACGCAACGACCGAGGAACTCGTGAATGAATTATTTTGTTACAGTGGTCCATTATCCATCAACTATTTCAAACGACGAGTATATTTTGATTAGCACAAGTAAAATGTATACGAAAATATTCTGATAAAGATTACCCCTGTACCAACGCCCATTGAGAAGCTTACCCATATGATTGCACCAACGATGGCGGCCAAGACTAAAACTCCGGCAGCGACTCCAATGACGATGGCTATACGGTCCCTCTCAGATATTCTGTCTTTGTCTGGATATGTAACTTCGGTTGTGACAGGTCCCACCGACGTGGTGGTCACAGGTCCCACCGGGGTGCTGTCAGTGGATTGAACGATAGGGTCTGCCGCAAACTTCCTGATGATCCTGAGGGAGCCAGCTTCAGGGGTCAAGGTCATGTTTTCAAACTGGAACTGAAGCTTGGTTTGGGCCATCTGTCCGAGGAGAAATATGTCAGTATCAATTTGTTGAGCTGACTGCACACGCTTACTGATTGGTTTCGTTTAGTGGAAATCATTCGAGTTATTTATATCAAGAACTGCTATGGGTTACTATCTAACCAAGCCAGTGTATCGGTCCTAAAGTATCTATCTATCCAAGCCAGTGTATCGATCCTAAAGTATCTATCTATGCAAGTCAGTGTATCGATCCTAAAGTATCTATCTATCCAAGTCAGTTTATCGATCCTAAATTATCGATTGATATACAGGGTTGCTAGGATAAAGGAGATGGTACGATAAGGCGGCATTTTGGCCTATACCGGGTGCGGTTGAAATCGAAAAAATAGAATGTCCTAAAAATAATTGTGTTTTAGTGTAACGGCGAGAGAAATATATGTACACAATATGTGAAAGCTCCAGCTCGATTGCGTCATGATCATAGATATAATATGGAATTGAAATGCGCGGCATGGGCTATTTCGTGAAAAAAGTGTCTAAATCGAGTATTTAAATACACATTTCGACAGGAAGGACCGCTTGGACCAAAACGCCATTTGACCTGGTGATGTGCGATGGCGTTACATATCCATCGCGGGAACATCTTCTTACTCCAAGGGGTCGTTCCTGTCTAAAACATCGTGAACATATATTTGTTCTTGTTGTTACATTAAAGCACAATTATATTTTAGGACATTTTATTTATTCGATCTCAATCGCACCACGTATATAGGCCAAAATGCCACCTTATCGTACCATCTCCTGTTACCATGTTCAGTAGGAAATTCAGAAGGAGGTACAGAAACATGGGATGCAGAAAGATGACCACAGGAAAATTGAACCATATTCTTCATTGTTTACTGAGTACATGTACCAGAGATATAGAACTGTACAGTGTACTGAAAATTCTTCGGACTAACAATTCTAATATGTCTTAATCATTGATCATCAGCATCATCATAGTTGACTTATTTTTTAGTTTCAGAATGATTTATCGAGTATAATATTTCGGACAGACATCATTTTTGTGCGAGTATACCAACCAGGAGTTTTGACCACTAAACGTAAAATTAATTGACCATACTGGGTCACGTGGACAATATATCGCCCAGATTTGAAAAGCTGACATGCGAACCGAGTGATGGGCAGAACTCATCTGTCGACGGTCGAAATGGTCACAAGCAATCTTCATAAATTGTTTGGCAAATTGCGAAAGAAGCTAGCAAAAACTATATGACGAGTTTACAAGATATTATAGCTGATATTGACGATCAAGGGGCGTAACCCAGCAAACAATGTCGGATCGAGTTCAAAAGGTCGCACGCACGATAATGCGAGGCAAATTTGAAAAAAAATCCTGTGTTCACACGTAAAGTTAACGAACTGACAGACAGACGGACTATGTCTCATTATAATACGTCCCGTCATAATTGAGGGAATTTGTATTCACAGAGGGAATTAAGCTGGATGGTAGTAATCTTGAGACACGAATATCAGGTGTTAAGTGCTAGGGGTGAGTGAGTGAATATGATATAACGTCGCTTTCAACTATATTTCAGTCATTTCACGACGTTGGGTGCTATTCCTTTTCACACCCGGGAACCACACGGATGGGGTCATATTCCTTTTCACTAGGTCTTACCTTCCTCTATACTACAGTGAGCAGTTGGGGAAAGTGTGTCTCTACAGCTGGGTCTTACATTGCTGTCTACGATATTGAGCTGTTCAACCAAGTCTCTGTCTACAGCTGGGTCTCACATTGCTCTCATGTGTCTACAGCTGGGTCCTACCTTACCCAATACTACAGTGAGCTGCTGGGGATAGTCTGTCTCTGCAGCTGGGTCTTACCTTGCTCTCTACAGCATTGAATTGGACAGAGTCTGAATCTAGAGATGGGTCTTATATTGCTCTCCATAACTTTGAGGTGTTGAAACAACACTGTTTCTACAGCAGGGTCTTTACTCGGCTCTCTATAGTATTGAGCTGTTCGAACACGTGTGTATCTAAAGCTGGGCCCTACCTTGCTCTCTATATTATTTATATGTTCATACAAGTCTGTGTCTCGAGCTGGGACTTACATTGCTCTCTACAATATTGATCTGTTTCGAGATGTCTGTGTCTGTAGCTTGGTCATTATCCGGCTCTGTATAATATTGAGCTGTTGAAACACATTTGTGTCTACAACTGGGAGTTACTTTGACCATTACAACATTGATCTGTTCAGACAAGCCTGTATCTGCAGCTCTGTCTTATATTAATCTCTACAACACCGATCTGTTCACACACGTCTACGTCTAGAGCTACATCTTACCTTGCTACAAATAAAATTGAGCTCTTCCGACAAGCCTGTGTCGACAGCTGGGTCTTATCTCGCTCTATATAACATTAATGTTTTCATACAAGTGTGTTTCTACAATTGTGTCCTACCTTGCTCTCTATAACATTGATCTGTTTGGACAAGTCTGTGTCTACAGCTGGGCCCTATCTTGCTCTCTATAACACTGATCTGTTTAGACATGTCTGTGTCTACAGCTGGGTCCTGGCTTGCTCTATATAACATTGAACTGTTTAGACAAGTCTGTGTCTACAGCTGGGTCCTGGCTTGCTCTATATAACAGTGAACTGTTTAGACATGTCTGTGTCTACAGCTGGGTCCTGGCTTGCTCTATATAACATTGAACTGTTTAGACAAGCTCCAGCCTACAATTGTGTCCTACCTTGCTCTCTATAACATTGATCTGTTTGGACAAGTCTGTGTCTACAGCTGGGTCCTATCTTACTCTCTATAACATTGAGCTGTTTAGACATGTCTGTGTCTACAGTTGGGCCCTATCTTGCTCTCTATAACATTGAGCTGTTTAGACAAGTCTGTGTCTACAGCTGGGTCCTATCTTGCTCTCTATAACACTGAGCTGTTTAGACAAGTCTGTGTCTACAGCTGGGCCCTATCTTGCTCTCTATAACACTGATCTGTTTAGACATGTCTGAGTCTGTAGCTGGGTCCTCCCTTGCTCTCTATAACATTGATCTGTTTAGATATGTCTGTGTCTACAGCTGGGTCCTGGCTTGCTCTATATAACATTGAACTGTTTATACAAGTCTGTGTCTGTTAAGACATGTCTGTGTCTAGGGCTGGGCCCTATCTTGCTCTCTATAACTTTGAGATGTTTAGACATGTCTGTGTCTACAGCTGGTGCTATCTTGCCCTTTATAATATTGATCTGTTTGGACATGTCTGTGTCTACAGCTGGGTCCTATCTTGCTCCCTATAACATTGATCTGTTTAAACAAGTCTGTGTTTACAGCTGGACCCTATCGTACTCTCTATAAAATTGATCTGTTTAGACAAGTCTGTGTCTACAGCTGGGCCATATCGTACTCTCTATAACATTGATCTGTTTAAACAAGTCTGTGTTTACAGCTGGACCCTATCGTACTCTCTATAAAATTGATCTGTTTAGACAAGTCTGTGTCTACAGCTGGGCCCTATCGTACTCTCTATAACATTGATCTGTTTAAACAAGTCTGTGTTTACAGCTGGACCCTATCTTAGTCTCTATAACACTGATCTGTTTAGACATGTCTGTGTCTACAGCTGGGCCCTATCGTACTCTCTATAACATTGAGCTGTTCAGACAAGTCTGTGTCTACTGCTGGGCCCTATTTTACTCCCTATAGCATTGATCTGTTTAGACAAGTCTGTGTCTACAGCTGGGTCCTATCTTGCCCTCTATAACATTGATGTGTTTAGACATGTCTGTCTACAGATGGATCCTATCTTGCCCCCCCCCCCCCCTATACCACTGATCTGTTTAGACAAGTCTGTGTCTACAGCTGGGTCCTATCTTGCTCTCTATAACATTGATCTGTTTAAACATGTCTGTGTCTACAGCTGGGTCCTATCTTGGTCTCTATAACATTGAACTGTTTAAACATGTCTGTGTCTACAGCTGGGCCCCACCTTGCTTTCTATAACACTGAGCTGTTTAGATAAGTCTATGTCTACAGCTGGGTCCTACCTTGCTCTCTATAACATTGAGCTTGTGAAGCAATTCTGCGCCTACAGCTGGGCCCTACCTTGCTCTCTACAGCATAGAGCTGTTTATCTTGCTCTCTCTACTACTGAGCTGTTCAGACAAGTCTGTGTTTAGGACTTATCTTGCTCTTTATAACATTGATCTGTTCAGACAAGTCTGTGTGTGGGCCTTACCCAGCTCTCTATAACATTGAGCTGTTCAGAAAAGTCTGTTTTGGGGCTTATCTTGCTTTCTATAGCATTGAGCTGTTCAGACAAGTCTGCGTTTGGGCCTTACCGTGATCGCTATAACATTAAACTGTTCAGATAAGTCTGTGTTTGGGCCTTACCTTGCTCTCTATAACATTGAGCTGTTCAGACAACTCTGTGTGTGGGCCTTGCCTTGGTCTATATAACATTGAGCTGTTCAGATATGTTTGTGTTTGGATCTTACCTTGCTCTCTATAACCTTGAGCTGTTCAGACCAGTCTGTTTTGGGGCTTACCTTGCTCTCTATAACATTGGGCTGTTCACACAAGTCTGTGATTGGGCCTTACCTTGGTCTATATAACATTGAGCTGTTCAGATATGTTTGTGTTTGGATCTTACCTTGCTCTCTATAACATTGAGCTGTTCAGACAAGTCTGTGTGTGGGCCTTACCTTGCTCTCTATAACATTGAGCTGTTCAGATAAGTCTGTGTTTGGGACTTACCTTGCTCTGTATAACATTGACCTGTTCAGACCAATCTGTTTTGGGGCTTACCTTGCTCTCTATAACATTGAGCTCTTCACACAAGTCTGTGATTGGGACTTACCTTGCTCTCTATAACATTGAGCTGTTCAGACAAGTCTGTGTCCTCTGTGTCCTCAAAAGTTATATCCACCTTGATACCGGTACTACCGGGAGTGATCTGTAATTATAACATTACATCAAGATAGAATATATTGAACTGAGGATTCAACACAGCCAAATTGTTTAGTACAATTGTTCAGTTTTCTTTTAAAATGGGCATATAATTCATAGTACGTCTTCATGGTAGAGGGACTAGAACATGGAGACAAACTGTTAAATTTTACAATTTTACAATATATTAGCACAATTTTTACAGTTATGATGTTGAGTCCTTCAATTGTCACAAAAACAAGGCATGTGGGGAAGGGCATTCTCATGGCATCAGATTGTATACTTCCTTCTGTGATATATACCCTCTGATTACAATCGGACTGAAAGGATGAGTTTTAGGTGGGCATGGCTCTGGGCCAATCAGAATTGTCCGTTACTAAAACGCAGTGTGCTAAGGATGTCGTTTTCTTCTTCCTTTACCTGGTATGCAGGCAACGCGCACGGTTTCCTGTGTCGAACAATTTCGACAAGAAGTGAACGCGCATCTGCACTGCGATTATCACTCAAATGTGGTCAGAAGGTATGAACTGATATGTTGGGCGATTTAAACTGTGACATTGAGAGGATGGGAGTAGGAAGAACTAATGCATGACAAAAAGAAAATATTTCCCTCTCAAATGAATTCTGAGTTGAGTTTGCCTTACCGTAATGTTTTTAATATTGTCCAGTCCCTTTAGGAGCTCCTTGAAGGCATTGGATATAACACTAGAAGAAACAAAAAAGAGAAAAAAGATTCAACATTGTTATCTCACACGTGACACAAAGAATATACCCTTGTAACCTGTGCTTCAAAAACAGCACCAGCGTGTCAACCCCGCTAAACTGTGGTGAAATTAAAGTTCGCACAAAACAGCATATTTAATAAATAGTTATAAAATTCCATGCCAGAAAGACTGTTTTGGTCTAAGCTGTTCACAATCATTTTAAAAACGACACGATGTTATTTAAATCATTTTACTACGAGATATTTTTCAATTATAGTAAAACTAAATAATGATAAGATAATTTTACACACAGCCGTCTAACAGTGAAACATGCGCGTCACGCTTTTTCTTCAAAGTTTGTGCATTTTTTTCTTCATTTTACATCTTTATGGATCAGGGGGTATAAACTCCGCAAAGTTTAAGCAGATTGTGTAAAGGGATAGCATTTCGTTGATTCCAGGATGGAGGCATTTCCATTCACATGTGAGGTGCAGAACGGCTGTCAGCCAGATGCCCATGTTTAGACCAATCAATCTATTCAAAAATATACCTGCTCGGATGTGTATTCCATGCCACGAAAATCTCACAGTTAAACATATTTTGATAGACTGTATATTTTTGAGGTTGTAAGAGATTCTTTTTACCAAGCAGCTAGTTCAGAAGATCTTTTAGTCGGATGAGAGATTTGCTTCCAAGCTATTTGAGAGAATGAGAGAAATCGGTTTGTTAAATAAATTTTACTGTATGTACCAGTTCTTTAATGTGTTGTGTTTATCACATTTATATTGATTTTCATTTGCTTTGGGATAACTCGTCAAACTTGCAATGTGTACACAAGATAAAATACTCACGCTGTAAGCTCTTCCAGTTTATCTAGAACGATTTCAAATTTGATGTCGATCTTGAAACTAATGGTGGCTTCAATAGTTCTGTTCTCGACTGTATTATAAAGAGAATATTATGTGAAGGGAATGCCAAACAGCATACATGTACATAGATTATACATGAAAGTGACTGATCTACTAAAGCCAACCCGTAAGGATTCTTCGATCAAAAGTCAAATTGCATGTGCACGATGTTGGCAAAATCGCATTGTCCTCATAGGTGATATTTACATTTCCATCTCTGTAAAAAATCATATTGGATAATAATTTCTCGAAAAATAAATTCATGTGGATATCAGAGAAGTATTTGTTCTCAAGTTTTCACGGGTCGAGAAATTTCTGCCAATTCATATAGGTTTAACAGGTGTTCAAAAGCCCAAATGCGATATTAATCTATCGGGGGAAGGGAGTGTCTTTGTAGTGTTCAAAATGACGAAAAGTGATGTTCTTGTCTTCGTCTTAAAAGTCATTGCTTTTCTACGGATAAAAGTGTACAAAATAAACTTTCCTATTTTACATTAGATACCTTTTCGGGTCATTTTGAGTCTATTTGTATGAACTCTCGATCAGATGATCGTGGGTAAATTCAGAATGACGAAAAGTGATGTTTTTTTCTTTTTCTTAAAAGTTTTCGGATAAAAGTGCACAAAATAAAGTTTTCTATTTCACATCAGAGACTTGTTTACTAATTAATCAGGCCAATTTGCGAAGAGATTTGCATAAATAAAAAATCGGACATAAAAATGCCTTTTGTTAAAATGGCATCACTCTTTGGGAGTGTGGAAATCTTGGATTCTTACCAACATTTTCTGGTAGAGATTGACTCAAAGAAATGGCATGGGACGTTTCAGCTCTCAATAGCGTCGTCTAAGAGATAACAACCGCATCCCCCGCCTCCTCAAACCTACCAACTCACACCCCAATTCACCAAGACTAGATAGGGTTAAATGGACCTTTTGACTGTCTCGTCAATCAAAATTTAAAGAGCTAGTGCAGCATATCATTGTCCGTTACATCGTTGCCCAATTACATGTACTTTTTACAGCAAAACAGGCATGAGACCCCAGAAGTGCTACAACCCCTCAGCCCCTTAACAGTAACATCCCGTGGAATGGTACATGTGTATACATACCAAATTTGAAAAAAATCAAATGAGAGGTTCACAAGTTATTGCACGGAAATGCATATTATGTTTTACCACCAGGTGGGGCCACCTATTGGCGAAAGTGGTCGGAATACAATCCCAAGCGACACCTCATGGCATGGTATATGCATACCAAATTTGAGAAGAATCCGCCGAACGGTGCTCAAGTTATTGCCCGGAAACGAATTTCAGATGGACGAACAGATGGATGCACAGACGTACAGAGAGATGGACAATCAGAATCCAGTATACCCCCTATATACTGTGTACGGGGTATACATTGGTAAATTGGTAAGTTGCGATCTTACTGCCCTGGACCGAAACTAGACGTTGGATCGGGCTTTGGTCCATTGGGACTTTTGTCCATAGTTTTCTCATTCCAAAGAGAATGCTGTATTGTTCTCATAATGTTCATCATTTTCATAGAGTAGATTCATTAATCGGGAGCGAGGACACATTTTGCTGTTGCTGTAATACAATTGATTGTTGTTGTAGATGTAATACAAATCATTTTCGTTATCAAGTTGGATAGATTCATTTCATGCACACTTAATACTTCTTGAAGTTTCATACATTTATTCAGAAGATATAGCAAGTAAACATTGGACTTATTCAGTGTATCATGATAAAATAAAGCCTCTGTATACTATAAACGTGGATCTATAAGGTTCACTGCTGAAAGTGGCCCAAATGAATATCAACTACTATTTATAAGTGTACCCAAGACAAGAAAATTTCACAAATTACAACTGAAGCATAATTAAAGCCAACTGAGTAATAGGTAAATGGTAATTCACAAGCACAAACAGTTGAGGAGATTTAATTGTAGATTTAAACTTGCACTACATGTACATTTTCAAGTACATTATACAACTCAATTCCCTGCGTGGTTACCTTCCCTGTCCACCTGTAGAAAAACTATTTTGTTGCATGTGATATGTAGATTTATGAGATCAGTTAGAACGCTTGCAACATTCCATGAATATTTTCGAAGTAGAATGGAAAGAAAACATTTTTGAATACAGGGAAATTATTATGTGAATGATTTGACCACCACTAGATTTTAGAAACTTAACACAAGTAGGGCCAAAATACATACTGTTGGAATTAAACCATGATACAGATGGACAGAAAAGTGGACGGACAGACAGACAGACGAGGACCTGACCAACGAAACATATAAAAGGCACATCTACAGATTACATTCTATATTGGACAGAAGTTTCGTCGACCTACCTTAGTAGTTCTCAAGATGTTGGAGTCCGGGGAAAAGAGGACGGACAGACGGATGGAAACAGCCATCACATAATACGTCCGCCTTTGGGCGGGCGTATGAAAACGAAAATCTGACTTTCTCCATTGTCACATGGTAAAGCGCCTTTTTACTGCAGAATCAGAGATAAATGCCCATTTTCATCCGATTTTCTGCTTGTCCAGGCCGGATAGAATGTTTTCTGGGCGCTCGAGCTAGTATTTAATAGTTTCCAGCCCAAACCTAATATTGCCTTAGTACTATAAGGGAATTGAGTTTTTGTGTCGGTATAGTTATTTCCAAGCCATTTTTCGATAATTCTGTGCCGTGGAAACGTTTATTTGAGCATTCCGTTTATTGACTCTACCCCCAACATCAGTGATCGTTCTCGTCAATAAGCTCACGCATTAAATTTGGGCAATATATTAAAATACTTTAATCATTGCAAAGCAAGACTGGTCAGGTTTGTCAAAAAAATGCATGAAACGGCATTCGTTGGATTCTAACTGTAGATATGATAAAAATTAGCGGTAAAATTTTGCGTTTATTTCCATCTACAATGGGGGAAGGGGTCAGTTTCGTGTTGACAATCGTTATTCCATGTGTGTACAGATAAAATTTTGGCTTAGCGTCAGTAAGTGTACAAATTTAAAATCCAAACAATAAATTATTAAATAATCTTTTGGCGTAAAATATGTCAGTAAGTTTTTGACCACCAATGGCCCATATATTAAGGGAAATATCACCTTGATGTGACAATCGATAACTTTGTGAATATTCGAAGCATGCCCTTTATATTTGCATAAGAATATGATTGTTTGTTATTCGTTCGGCCACACAAAGTTTATCGGAATCTGAATAGGTTTACTTATTTGAAGGTCACAAACCTCCATTGAAGTTTCTCGATGTAAGATTATTATCAGGACTTGGCTTCCGGCGAACATTGATTGGCCATCATACTTGATCGGGCCAGAAATGGTCTGTGACGTATTTCAAAATGTTTCCATAATATTTGATTCTCAAATATATCAAAACCACCTTTTCTTATTTTAATCGGAAAAAAATCTGGACCAGTTTGATTGGCTACCTCCGAAATTTGCCGTAATGTTTTCGGGCTGGATGGCCCTATTTCTGGTGGTCTTTTCTCAAAAAAATGGCGAGGAATGTAGGCCTATGCTAAATTTTCCGTGTGTTTGAGCGGAAAGGCCATGCTACCTGACGTGGTGGGTCATTTGTGGCGGCGAATATTAGGAAAGTATAGTTTTTCTCAAGATGTGCTCTGCCAAATTATTACATATTAAGTAAGGCGATTATTTAGTAGATTGTGACCCATAACTCTAGCCTCTGCCATTCGCGAAATATCGACTACTCCTGGTATTGATGTCACCATTTTCGGCTGACCTATTTTATTCGCGAAAACACTCATAATCTAATCTTCAGCCTCGTGAAATCAAGTTCACTAGTTTTCTTCACCCTGACATCATCCGGGCCATAGGGGTCAACAGTCAAATGCGGCTGTCCACGCCCTCCCATGTAAAAGAGATAGTCGGTTTTGCGGCGGTGAGACGCGATGTGCTATCCCTGAGTAAGAGCCACACATTGTGACTCGCCATACAATTTGTCGAATTACTGTTAATTGATCCTTTAAGGTAATCAGATGTGAAAATGATAAAATTTAATGGGCAATGAATTGACCATGTTAAATCCATAAGGGAAAACTTGCTTCAGGCTAAGGGACCTTTTAAGCCTAGTCACATGTGGTGGACAAATTAGCAGTCAGTGATGGATGGCTAAGAGTTAGTATTAATAACTGTGCTGTGGTATCTTATGGAAATAATCTTCACACGTTGGTCCTCTGACTGATAAATATAAAATTAACAGCCTACAAAGTCTTGTGGTATTTGATTTACCTGCTGTGGTATTTGACTGAGCCGTGGTTGTGGTAACTAGCTTAGTCGTCGTTGTGGTAACTGGTTTAGCTGTCGTGGTAGCTGGTTTAGCCGTCGTTGTGCTAACTGGCTTAGTCGTCATTGTGGTAACTGACTTAATCGTCGTTGTGGTAATTGGCTCAGCTGTTGTTGTGGTCACCGGTTTAGCCGTCGTTGTGGTAATTAGCTTAGTCGCTGTAGTGGTAACTGCTTTATCTGTCGTCGTGGTCACTGGCTTAGCCCTCGTTGTGATAACTGGTTCAGTCGTCGTTGTGGTAACTGGCTTATCCGCCACTGTGGTAACTGGCTCAGTCATCATTGTGGTAACTGGCTCAGCCGTCGTTGTGGCAATTGGTTTTGCCCCCGTTGTTGCAACTGGTTTAGTCGTTGTTATGGTAACTGGTTTAGCCGTTGCTGGGGTAACTGGTATAGCTGTTGTCGTAACTGGTGTAACCGTTGTTGTGGTAACTGACTTAATCGTCGTTGTGGTAATTGGCTTAGCTGTTGTTGTGGTCACCGGTTTAGCCGTCGTTGTGGTAATTAGCTTAGTCGCTGTAGTGGTAACTGGTTTATCTGTCATCGTGGTCACTGGCATAGCCCTCGTTGTGGTAACTGGTTCAGTCGTCGTTGTGGTAACTGGCTTAACCGCCACTGTGGTAACTGGCTCAGTCATCGTTGTGGTAACTGGCTCAGCCGTCGTTGTGGTAACTGGCTCAGTCATCGTTGTGGTAACTGGCTTAACCGCCATTGTGGTAACTGGCTCAGTCGTCGTTGTGGTAACTGGCTTAACCGCCACTGTGGTAACTGGCTTAGTCATCGTTGTGGTAAGTCGCTCAGTCATCGTTGTGGTAACTGGCTCAGCCATCGTTGTGGTAACTGGCTTAACCGCCATTGTGGTAACTGGCTCAGTCATCGTTGTGGTAACTGGCTCAGTCATAGTTGTGGTAACTGGCTCAGCCATAGTTGTGGCAATTGGTTTTGCCCCCGTTGTTGCAACTGGTTTAGTCGTTGTTGTGGTAACTGGTATAGCTGTTGTCGTAACTGGTGTAACCGTTGTTGTGGTAACTGGTTTAGCCGGTGTTGTGGTAACTGGTGTATCTGTTGCAGTAATTAACTTAGTGGTCGCTGTGATAACTGGCTTAGCCATCGTTGTGGTAACTGGTTTAGCCGCTGTTGTGGTAACTGGTTTAGATATTGTTGCGGTAACTGGCGTATCTGTCGTTGTGGTAACTAGTTTAGCTGTTGTTGTGGTAGTTGTTGTGAGTGAACCAACTAAGAAAACAACAAACCTTCTATTATTATATTGCAAAAGGCAATCCGTCAATACTTTATTGATATGAGAATAATCACACTAAAACAAACTGAACTCACCCTTGAAATAACTGTAATTTTCGCCATATGGAACTTAAGTACAGTTGTTTCAGGTACTGGGCCTCAATTACATAGGGAGACGTCATAATGTACTCGTGTTCATACCAGCACAAAGGCCAACAATTCCGTGTACGGTCATAGAGGTGTGTGCGGTTTTGAATATATCATTCGGCAATTTCACTGAGCATGGGAGATAAGCGACACTCCCACGGACCGCCTGTTATTACTATATACGGCATCAATGACCTTTTTAACAGTGGGAATGGATACATTCTGACGTCTTCCCATGTCGTTGAGGCCCGGTACATCAAATAACTGTACTGAAGTTTTCTATGGAGAAAATTACAAAGTTATCTAAAGTGTGATATATTATCGATATCATGGAGAAATGGTAGTCATTTTGTAGAGTTCAGTTTGTTCTAAAGCTGCAAAAAAGAAGGTTGATTCAGAGATAAATATTGATGTTTGTCAAGCTCCAGAGTAGACGACCAATTAAAATGGGCATAGCTCGAAAAGCAGACATATGGTCAGGATAATTTTGGTCGAACGGACGAATTGTATGGACAAACGGATCGAGGGATTGCTGATGCCCCCGCCTCTTGTTGGCGGGGGCAGAAATGTATGAGTCAGTGAGTTGAACGTCATTCACCATATTGTGACGACAAGTAGTTATGCAATATTACCTGTGATCTGTTGTCTATTTGACATATTTTACTGCTTGCCAGGTTGGTTATCATTTATATGTACTACAATCTGCCTGAGAACCCGGGTCCTATTCTTTAAATGCCCGGGAACCCCACGTGACAGGACAATATATGAAATGTGATTCCATATTCTATGATAAAAATTTGAAATAACTTAAGTTTTTTGTTTCTATCATAATGGAAAACATCAATATAATGCTGCAGCTGGTGTGCAGCCCCAATAATGTCCCTTACCAGTGAACTGGATGTCATCAACATTAATGTCGCTGGGGAAGTTACCCAATTCCTGTTGCCTCTTCAGTTCATCACGAATCTGGGTAACTGTTAGGACGATGGTCCCGTCGTCGGGTGGAGTAGTGCCGTCCATGATGATTGTGACGTTAGGCCCAAATATAATCTTCACATCTATTACTATGCTCCCATTTCTGAAAGGAGAAAGCAACATATGTTGACCTCAAAAACCCATTCTTCAGAAGATGCTTAATGTGTCTACCTTTTTGTACTCTTCCCATATGATAAACGCCCTGATAGCTCCTGAACAGGAAATGTATTTTCTTATTCACTCAAAAATATTGGGGTAAGAATATGTGACGTTTACAATGGAAAAACTCCTTTGTGTATGACGGTAATTTCAGGTAGATAATATGATGGCCAGTTGCATTTAAATGGATTTCGATTGATCAAGATGTGTGCTACCATTTTAGTAATTTGAGGCATTTTAGGAAGAATTTTCTCTTATAACAATTCGAACTTGTGTGGATTTCTATAAGCACCCACACAATTGTCAGATGTAATATTTGCTCTTATATATTAAAATATTGGAATGAAATAGCAAATATAAGATTTTTATATTTTTCAGGCTGCAGTTACCTGGACCCTTGTATGCCTTTGATCTCAAAATTTAAAACTGGGGTTTATAGCCTGCACATATTTTCAACTCTGTCGTGATATTTAGGCCGCACTGAACTTGACCTTTGCATTACCGTTTTACCTCAAACTCAATGGGCTTCTTCTTTGCATGAGTTTGAGGTATACCATGAATAATGGCCAATGCCCTTAACCTTTGACCTGTTGATCTCAAAATGAATAGAATTCCTTTTTCACAAAGATAAGGTACAACTAAAGTTTGCTGCCAATCCATAACAGCAAACTGAAGATACCGCAGAGACTATAAACGTTAACAGATGAATTCATGACTGACAAACAGACAGACAGTAGTGCCAATAGGCTTATTCTTTGCTATGAGTTAGAGGTATACCTCAACTGCAACACAGTCTGGAACCGGTGTTCACGTAACAATTTATGATGATTTGTGAGTTTTAGGCCACAGTGACGTTGACCTTGAATGAATAGGGTTCTTCCTTTCCCCAAGGCTAAGGTATGCTTTAAGTTTGATACAAATGCATTACATTGAACTAGAGATATCGCACAAACATTAGAAGTGAATAATCAGACAGACGTTCGGACAGAACAAATACGCAGTCAAATACGTCATTGACACCTCAAACCAAAACCAGTCATATTTCTTTGATGTAACCAAACAATGTTATTTATTGTGCTACAATATAATTCTGGTTTGAGGTGTCATACTTTGTTACAAGAGAATATCCTCTCTGTAAGTACCTATAAATACCGAAGTAGGCCAGATCGCACATCTCAATTTATCATAATTCCTTTTATGCCGATAAATCAGTATGTAACTTCAAGAAAAATATGATTTTGCAGGGTTTGGATTGAGAGAAAAAAATCAACTTTAGTATCATCACAGACAAGGGAGCTTTCCCTATGTAACTGTCACATATCCTTTATTAGAATAGAAAATTGGTTAAATAATTCAGGACCCCCAACATTCAGAAGGTGATCAAATTTGATACATTGACTGAATCAGTGGTGACTGAATGTTAATAGGGTGACTCAAATATTAGAGCATTAACCATACGCTGAACACGCTTTGGTCAGGGCTCTAAGTTCACTAGAATGCCACACTGGGAAATGGGAGAAGGGCAATATATACCATAAAAAGGTAAAACAATTCATAGAGGCTAATATTTGGAGAAGGATGCGGGCGGCTTTGTTTTTATTTTTTTCACAATTGCTTTGAAATGAAGGTAGCATTCTTGAACTTATTATCTAATTCACTGTATTCAGGTAAAAATAATCGACCAAACAGATTCACACTTTCACCGACAGAAACCTGTAGCGATGCAATTTTTTTTTTTCCAAAGAAAGCAGGGCTTGTTTGCTACATGTTCGTTTTATTTTCAGCCCGTTTTTGTCCTCCACGAGTTCATTGAACACTTTCAGCAATGTATGTCTTCCATCTACCTATAGAATGATGCACTGTTTTAAGATACAGACGACCAGACGCAACTTCTCAACAACACACATGGTCGCCAACATAGTTTGCGATAATTGTCGGTGAAAGGGAATGAAATACCGAAAATGACAGGTAGTAAATATCGAAAATGACAGGTAATAAATATCTTAATATATCCTGGAATCATTAATATTTATAGATTTAGCTGGGAGTAGTTTCGTTTCAAAAGAAGAAATTAACACATCAAATAAACGATATAGAAACTAAAATGTGCATGGACTTCTCAGCCGCGAAATCAATATGTTTTATGGCAACATACAAACAGTCAAATCAGAATAGGGATGAAAGGTGAGGAACACACAGCATGAAAGGTAGAGAACACTGGGGATGAAAGGCGAGGAACACTGGGGATGAAAGGTGAGGAACACTGGGGATGAAAGGTAAGGAACACTGGGGATGAAAGGTGAGGAACACTGGGGATGAAAGGTAAGGAACACTGGGGATCACACTCCGCCGAGGCAGTAGCATACGTACCAAGTAAATTCTAAACATTCCTATAGAGCCTTAGAAAAAGGCTTACAGCTCTGTGGAGATTTTAAATAGGAATAAAAAGGGTTCATTTGTAAGGAAAACTGCAATGCGGCGGAACATGAGAAACAAGACATTAGCTTGTCATTGCCTTTACCAATGTTAACATTAAAATGTCGCATTGACCAGATTAGACCGCATAAATGTGCGTGTAGACTGACAATTTAACCTCCTACTAATGAGAACACTGTACGACCATCTTGTGTATTCAAAGTGGGCGATGATGGTTGTCAGAAACATGATAAATACATCCACACTGCCTGTTCTTCTGTATGTAAAGTAATCAGCATGTAACCCTGACAGACAAATTTCATCAGTCACACTTGCTACACGAGATCTTCCAAGGTTGTAAAAGATCCCCAGTTTGTATATTTGGAAAGAGGACATGCATGCAGGGATCGGGACGCTTCACAGGATGAAGCGATTATAATGTTCAATAAATGTTTGTCTGGTCAGCTATGCTTAGTTTAGGAGACAGGAATTGAGAACAAAATTCAATCACACCACCACTACTAACAGCAAACTTATAAGCACTCACCTGATACCTGTGACTCGGATATTCTGAACGAACTTGCCCAAAGTGCTGTTACGTAGAGCAGCAAACATCTGTTACAACAGAAACAGAAAATAACTTGGTTCAAATCATGTATTTATCTCTTTGAACACCGGGGAACAAAGTATAGTAGCATAAGACCTATAGTTAATAAATTATAATAAAATTCTATTACCTGGTTATATATAAGAACACTAGCTTCAACATGTCTGCAACCATTTGGAGTATCTAACATGGGAAGAATGCAATCATACTCGGAAGCATGAGCACTTACTTCTCCTAAAAGTGACCCTAGTCCAGTTGGGTTTCCCTTTAATGCCAAGTTTGCCAATTTCTTTTCCCTGAACTTCCACAGGCACATGCTGATTTCATACTAAAATTCCCTTGGTAGAATGTGTAAAGTTACATATGAGATAGCAATGAGCAAAAGGTCAAAAAGCTGTCCAAAAAGCTGATTATTTTTGTCCAAATATTGTGGGGAGGAGCAAATATATCTGATGTTCACATTTCTACCTTTGATCATGGTCATGGTAGTTAGATCATGTTCGGTCCCGACTGCATGAACTCGACCTGGGAGACTTTATAAGGCAGCACTGTGCCAAAGTTTGAGGCTCTAGGCAAATTAGCACCACAGATATATATTGTGTTCACAAGCAAATTTCACTTGAGAAGTAGGTCAAGGTCAGTCCTGAAAAAATTAGAAAACTTGAACTAGTGGCGCTCATAAGGTGAAATCGTGCCAAAAATCCAATCTCAAATGATCTTGTTTTTGAGATATCTGGTTAACAACAAACTACAAACTAACCTGTTCTATGATTCGCTTTTTCATGGCCTTGTACGCTGCAGAAGCCTTGTTTCTGAGGTCATCGGTGAAGGTCTCATTCAGTATCAGAGTGCCAATCAATGTACGGGCTGAAAGTGAGAGTCGAGTAAATCCCCAATCAATTTTCTCACACATTCCGTTATCCTTCATGTTTTCTTTCTATGTCATACAGTTAGATTACAAGCGTCTAGTCCGTCATTCATAATTCAGCCGTCGTCCATTAAAGAATATCCGCGTCCATAATCCAAAGACCTACATGTATTCCATATTCCATATAACAGCGTTTGCACCAAATTCATAATCATAGTATACATAAACATAGGCTAGTTTTTTGCAAGAGAGAAGCGGTCAACAGTTTTCAATGATGCCGACAAGACATCATGATGTTCCAAAACTATAAACTCCGTATCGCTGACCAGTATTCTTAATACATAATAATCGTTGTAAATATCGATGCGATGCGATGCGATACCCATCGATATTGATATTGATATTGAATCGATGCGATACCCATCGCATGTTCCTATAGACATTCGCATCCATCTCTATAGTTATCTTCTTAAATTTGTCATCAAACCAATTAAAGCAATTTGTCCTCAGGGTTTATAGAAAAGAGTCAAAAGTCAGAGAACTGCCCAAAAATTCGATAGTGCAAATCTTCATTATACTAGTATGTTCCATGCAAGTTTCGGAATTGCCAATCAAATACATGTAGTATTACCGAGATTATTGTGTATTTCTTTTCGAGACAAGAAGTTAATGACTGAGAGGAAGGGGCAAAGCTCTGGGTGAAATCAACAAAGCGCTTAAAGTCAAGGTTCATCAAATAGTCACAATGATATGTGGGAGATCATCGAAACATTAAAAACCCGACAGTGCACTTCTGTATAAACGTTCCTCAGCATGTTCCAAGTAAGATTCGAAGCTGTCCATCAAATAGTAACCGATGGATTGAACAGACAAGAAATCGTTGCCGCACAGGGTACAGGTAATTCTGTGGAAAATCACCAAAACGCTTAAATTGTTCATCTGCAAGATACCAAGCATCCATACAAGTTTCAGAGTTTTCCGTCAAATAATAATGGATACATGGGCCAGAGAAGAAATTGTTGTCGGCGGGACGATAAAGGTCCATAACTTTGTGAGAAATCATCCAAACGCATAAAAGAAATGATAGCGCACATTGGTAAGGCAATCAGCAACTTCCATGAATGTTTCGTAGTAGTCCATCGAAATATTAACCGAACAAGCAGCCAGAGGATGCTAGGTCCCCCGCCAAAATGGCAGCAATATTTATAAGCGTTCTCGGTCTCAGGGGATATACATGAGGGTTGCAAAAGCTACTTCACAGACGTAAGAAGCAGAAGGGTCTTTCCGCCTCCCCAGGTTTGAGATCAACTCAGAAAGGCTGACTGAATGTTGACTGCTGCTGTAATATATTTTCCTCACGGTGTAGAATTTTATCTGCATACCAACTTTGAGAAAAACCTGACGAGGGTCCTTAAGTTATATTGCCCGGAAACCAAATTTAGATTTTGACACCAGGTGGCGCCACCTCTAGGCGCAAGTCGGAGAAATGCATTCTCAAGCGACATCTCATGTCAAGATACATTCATACCAAATTTAAGAAGAATCCGATGGGTGGTTCTCAAGCTATTACCCGGAAACAAATTTGTGATTCTGCCACCAGATGGCGGCACGTAAGTGCAAGTGAGCGAAAGGCAATCCCATGTAACATCTCCTGGCATGATACATGCTTGCCAAATTTGAGAAGAATCCGATGAGCGTTTCTCATGTTATTACCCAGAAAAGTAAGATATTTCAAAGAAATTCGATCAAGTGTTTCTAAGTTATATCACTTGCAGCACGGAATAATGGAATGAACTCTAGCGGCGCCACCTCCGGGTGGATTTTGCTGAAACGCAACCCCAACTGACGTTTTGTCGCAAGGAATGCATTTGCCAAATTTCGGAGGAATCCGACAAATCGTTTCGAAAGTTATCACTCGCGAAGGATTTGAACGGACATCCACGGGCATGCACTGAAGATTAGAACAAGACCCAGTGGCGCCACCTACAGGCAGATCTTGCTGAAACGCAATACCAATCGACGTCTTGTCGCCAAGAATGTAGATGCCAAATTTCGGAGGAATCCGACAAAGCATTTAGGAGTTATCGTTTGTGAAGTATTTTTTTAACATACACCCACGGACATCCACGGACAAGCACAGAATATTGGAACAAGAGGCAGTGGCGCCACCTTCAGTTGGATCTTGCTGAAACGCAATACCCACCGACGTCTTGTCACAACGCATGCAGATGCCAAATTTCAGTGGAATCCGATAAAGCATTTGGAAGTTATCGCTTGCGAAGTATTTGAACAGACATCCACGGATATCCACGGACACATAGAAGCAAGAATAATTTTAAAGTCCCCGATCGCGTTGCGGTGGGGGACAGAAACGGACCGGACAAGAAATTGTTGATGGACGGATGATCCTAAGACCAGTCGTAAATAGCGAATACAAGACCCAACAGCCCAAAGGACTGAGGGGTAAAAAGTAAGATCAACCCCAGTTTTATTTCATGTTTCACAAGATTTATATGGTATATAAAAAAAACATTTGACCTTAGAAAATGAGTGTAATGAGATTTAAACATGAAAAGTGGCTCTTCTCCCTGGTAATATAATGACACAGGGTACATACACAAATCACGCAATATTTCTACAAATCGAATTGTGAACGCCTGTTTTTATCTTATCTTAGCCTTTTGAGTTATTACTGAAAGCTCTAGCACAGTTTTACGGTGAATATCGTACCAGGTTCAATGGTTGTACAGTTTAACTCGTCTTCTCCATTCTCGCAGTCTGGATCCTCATCACAAACCGAATCGGCAGCTATGCATGACACAGTTGTGTCCCCTTCCGCTACGCACAACACCTCATCCTCGGTGCAGGCGGGAGGCTTAACTGCAAATGTAAGTTGAATCATTTCTTTCAATATATTGACGCCTGATCAAACTTATAATTCTAAAATTTTATTAATTATGCCATAAAACTATAAAAATAATTGACTGCTTACCCACACATGTGTACCCTCCAGATGTTGTCTGCCTACATTCATAACCTTCAGGACACTGCAAGTTCTGAAACAAACAAAAATTCATAACTGACGTCATTATAGGCCTAACAGATAGAAGAAATATTCCCTATTCATTATGGAAGTACTCTAAACACAGGGCGAAACACGCTACGTATCCTCTGCAAACTCAGCAATTTACTATGGATCATGCTATATGTTGTTAGAAATATCTATAGAGAACCCACAGCTTGCTGTCTCCACAAATCATTTTATTTTGATTTTGTGCCTTTAAGCATGGCGGAGAATGAAGGGCTTGATCGGCGCCGAGCCCCACGGGTATTTGTTCTGAATACGAACTTTTATTCTATGGATACTCCCTCGTTTGGGCCGTATTTTTATCTGTCGTTCACATAGTTCGTCTTTTTCCAACATATGACTCGATACGTCTAATACATCATGGCTTTGGAATATTTGTATCTAATGCCACAACAGCCGGTGCTAGGTGTCTTGTAATCATGCCATTCAAGATGTCGACATGAACATCTACACTAAAAGCGTGACTGGGATACAACTCATCACAGGGATATTAAACCTTTGCTTCTTGTGAGGTTTTTAGAAGTATGCAGTCTGTGCGTTTTTCCATGGGGTCATATGACTTCTTGCCAGTACTCCTCCAATGCTGTGATTAATCGGGGAATAAAAAAACTGGGTGCATTGACAAGAAAATACTCATTGAAGATAATCTTATATTGAGCTATGGCCATCCGTGTGGTGAGAACAATCTGATGTTGTTGCGACAACCTGCTGTGTCCGTTAGACAATCGGTTATGTGGATAATTCAACGGGCAATTTTGCGCTGTGGACGTCTGATGTGTGCTATAAAGTGGACGATCTAATGTGTAATATCGACAATCTGTTGAGTGCTGTGGAAAATCTGATGTGTGCTGTTCACAATACAATCTCTTACATGTGCTCAAGAATTTACAAGCATACACAGAATTTTGGACAGAGAATAAAGAATCACAGAATGAAGTGAAATGAAAAAACAAACAGTGCAATTTCTGTGGAAATGAATACTAATTCGATGAATGACTGCAACTCATGATATTCTTCAATTTTGTTAAACCATATGTACAAAAACTGCTCCCCATCTTTACTTTGTCGATCATACAGATCTGGGAACAACACCCCCCATTTCCTTGTTCTGAGTGCTGACCTATCACGAAGCTTCTCCACAATATGGAGATGTTTGTTTAAAACTTCAACCTCAGGTCGCAGCTGCGTGAGAAAGACAGGTTCACCTTGAGAATCTATGAACCGAGAAATGTCTCCTGGAATCGATCTAAACTCTATCAAAGTTAATCGAAAATCATGATGGTTTCCAGCGATTAAAATATTAATCTGATGAAACAAGTTAAAATATATGAGATGATGACTTTTACATATCCCGTACCTATCACTCCCTCGCGCAAAGTGAGACGGGCCAGACACTTGACCTTGATCTACAGATAGCTAAGTTTTTAAACACGAAATCCCGGTGTGATGGATAAGAATGTCCTGGTGATTAGTGTCCCTTTTCATATTCTTTTTTATTGAAACCAAGGACGGACACTTATCCCCAATGCGGAGAAAAGTGTCCCAGCTGGGCTATAGATAGGGGACGGACACTCTTAACCATCGGACATTCTTAGCCTCCACACCGGTCCTTGGTTCCAGATATTAAATCAGCGACAACAAGGATGGGGAGTGGTTTTTGTGGATAGTGGATATCCTCAGGCCAATAAATTGTTAATGCCAGAGAACGTATGCCATAATATGGACAATCTGACTATGCTACACGCATATGCAAGGCCAGATTTTTTATGTTATTTGTTCGTTAACAGAACGTCTCGGACCATGTAAAAAAATTCGACGTTTGTCCTAACGCTTCCACTTCTTCCATCTTGATTTTCTGCGCAGCTAACAAAATTCATTGACACAGGTACATCAAAAAGACTGACCTCAAAATATCAGCAAAGCTGGAGAAACTTTCAGCACAGAATTTCACATAAAGTTGGAAGACACGTTCACGAAATCACAGTGCAAAACTCTCAACGCAAATCCACAAGTATACGGAGATATTCAAAACTCATACGATCAGATCTACTATCCTGCCAGGGGCAGGTTTTTTAAAATTTCCTAAATTATGTCATTTTTTAAGTATTACTATCATACTTTGAATTCTGGAAAAGATGAAGACTGGAAATTTGATAACAACAAAATTTTCCCTACTGAGATAATTTGGGATCAGGGAGTCTGCAAACCAAGGCCATCATTTAAAATGTTAAAATACGTTGGTTGGGATATAATCCTACCTACCCACCAAAATATGCCTACCCAATATGTTTTATTGGCATACATGCCAGAAATATCTTCTTCTTCTTCCAAATTTCATGATGAAGTCCTTAAAAATGAATTTAAAAAAATGTCCAACCTACCAGCCCAGATTTATGAGATAGGGTCGAGTTACGCTCAACAAACAAATGCTTAATGATTAAAATACACTGGCCTAGAAGTCCAATGACAATCTAAAACAAGCTGTGGACAGTCCGACCTGAGCGACACAATCTAACTAAATTCACCTCGCATGGATCCACGCACTGGCAGGTTTGGCAGCCAAACTCGTTCCTTCGATACTCCGAATCACAAATCATACACTTGAGCAAGGCACATCCTGTGGATGTACACAAAACAACACGTAGAATCAAACAACAACAAATCCTGAACTTGATTTTCCTGACAAAAAAACATGTAGCTCTGGAAAAGTCAATATATGAACAAATACTTACCCATGACACAAAACGTAATCAGGAGATTAGTACTCACTGTTGTTCGATGGATGGCTACGACTAACATGACTAAGGCCTGGTTGATGCACCGTGAGACAAGTGAAATTCCATGACTTTCTCATAACCTTTCCTTCCACCTAATGTTGCTCAAATTCGTATTTCAATTACCTTTATGAACCCTGCCAGAATAGACCGGACATTCAGTAGGAATAGATTTTTCGTTGGCATCAATAACCAAGAATACTTACGTGTCAAACGCACAGTGGTGGCCCCGACATGGAAAGGTAGAGCATCAAGCTGGCTCACTAAAGCATTGCGGATTAATTCGATATCCACAGTCATGAGACCGGTACCTTCGTCGAAGGACGGGCGAGTAATACCATCCTCTATCAGCCTCATCTGTACAAAGGTCGCTTCAAAGTTGACCACAAAACTACCACACCTTTAATATATATGGAAGTACATTAATCAAACCCTCGGAACAATATAAAATTAACATATATCATTCCTAGATATAATAGTCTTCAAGTCCCAGCTAATATCGTGCTGATGGTTTGCCTGACACATATGTACTCCACGGACATGACAACTGCTAAACTTTCCACAGTAAACTTAATTACGTTCAGCAATCTTTTCCTACTTTTCGTCAAATCTTCTAAAACATACAACATTATAACTAGGGACGTGTGATCTTAGGGCAACTAGCATATGTTTATGAATAATATGATTGTCTTTTTGAATTTGGTGCTGATACTGTTATATGGAATATGGAATAGGTCGTTGGATTATGGACGCGGATATTTTTTAATGGACGACGGCTGAATCATGAGTGACGGACCAGACGCTTGTAACAGGCCTATACATATCAACAGGAATGGGTCCGTGTTATAGCATTGGCCTATCTATTCTGCACTGTCATTCAGGATGTCCACATGAACAGCTTCAATAAAAGCGTGACTGAGATACAAATCATCACAGGGATCGCTTCGGTTCTTGTGATGTTTGAGATATGAAAACAGACAATGGGTCCGTGGGTCATGTGACTACCCGTCAGTACGCCGGCATCTTTTCTCGCAACCTTTTTAAGTTGCGTGTAATCCATTGTTCATCCCAGTACATAAAGTTTGCAATGAGAGAGAATTGTACTTTAAGCATGGTTCTTAGACCTATACAGTTATGAAGACTTCCCATGGCGGACTTGTGAATGTTGGATTTGCTGCCTGTGTAAAGGACAGCAAAGTTTAAGTACAACTGTAAGCGAAAACTGAAATCAAATCAATTTATCAATCAATAAATAAAAGAATCGGCATTATATCTATTGGACAAGTAAGTAAAATTGTAAAAAAAACACATGATTTATCATCTATAGCTGCATTGAAACCCCAGCCGTAAATCATTCACTTGTGGAGATTTTTTACATATAATTATATTTGTATATGGCAACATATAAACGGTTGAATGAAAGATAAGGATTCTGAACACTGGGCATCAGTCTTCGTTCAGGTACTGTTCCAAACTTTCCTATGAAGGCTTACTGTCCGGGCATATATGTAATCAGTTAAAGCTTAAGGGAAAAGGACAAAAACTTCATGTTTGGTCACTTAGTGCACAACGTACTAAACATGAAGCAAATACGTTTCTAAATTGCCCAAGCAGTATTCATCGCAACCGGAATGTAATACATGTTGGCAGACATAGATAAAGCGCACAAAATGTGGCACAAATGATTAGGACGAGGAAAAGAAATGTTCTATGCAAATCTGCAAGACACTAAGTATGTGCCATGTAACGTTCGAAGCTGTCAATCCAATAATAATGGGGATACGGACTGGACAAGAAATTATTGATGGACTGGATACAGGGCCATAACTCTGTCAATATCATGGAAACGCAGACAAAAGCTATCTAGTGCACATCTGCACATGTTAAGTACCTTCCCTGTGAGTTTCGAAGTTCTCCACCAAATGATATGGTCCGGATAAGAAATTACTGACTGACGGGATAAAGGGTCATAACATTTAAAAAGCATAAAAAACTTGTCAGCTACTGCACATCGGTGGGGTAGTTTTGGAGTTGTCCACCAAATAGTAGCCAAGGTATGGACAATAAATTGTTGTCGGATCGGATAAAGGGCCATAACTGCGTGGCAAACCATTGAAACGCGTAAAACAATTGACAGGGCTCATCTGCAGGGCACTAAGAATCTTTCGTGCACATTTCGAAGTTCTCCACAAAATATAGTTATCGAGGTACGGTACTGAAATTACTGACGGAAGGGATAAAGGTCAGAATTCTATGTGAAGTCATCGATAAGCATAAAAAAAGACATTGCACATCAGCAACGTACTAAGCATCTACTAGAATAAAAGGACCTCCGAATATTGAAGTCATGGTGATATAATTTTGCATTTCGACAATGTGTTATGCAATCACCAGGAAACATAAGGAAATAAGGTATTCTGGAAGACGGCATAATAGATTTTTGAAAGATAGAATTATCACACCATGACGTCAATATTCGGAGTTACATTCATTCTAGTTTGGGTTCAACTGATATATGGATCGCCTGGACTAAGCATTTTTCGTGTAAGTCTTGTAGTTGTCCATCAAACGGTAACCGAGATATGATAAATTGTTGCCGGACGAACGATAAATGTCCATAACTCCGCGGGAAATCATTGAATCGAATATATAAAACTGCCAGTACACATATAACAGGTAGTATGCTTCAAAGTTGCAGAATAAAGCGCCATAACTTTGTGGTAAATGGAAATGCATAAAAAACCTGACAGTGCACATAGTTAACCCTACCTGGCCTAAGGTGGAGGGGGGGGGGAAATTCCGCCCCCCCCCCTTGTTGGTTTTTTTCTCCTATCTCCGGAACGACAAAAAATTGAGGGCTGAAACTCCGTGACTTTTTAGATTATCATATTAGGGTCATTTTGAGCCCATTTGCATGACCCCCCAGAGCAGAGGATCATGGGCAAATTCAAAATGGCGTCCATGTGGGGTACCAGAAATGTGATGTTTTCGTCATATTTCTGCAAAATGTTTGCTTTTCTCTATGGAAAAGTGGGAAAACCTATTTTATTTCATATCAGATTATTATTTACTAATTTATCATGCAGTTTTTGCG
The DNA here is from genome assembly GCA_036873755.1 of Hanleya hanleyi. Taxonomy (NCBI): domain Eukaryota; kingdom Metazoa; phylum Mollusca; class Polyplacophora; order Lepidopleurida; family Hanleyidae; genus Hanleya; species Hanleya hanleyi. Next base: position 19,669 of record JAVTVY010013145.1, on the reverse strand, counting down.
AAGAAAAAACAAAATAAAAAAATCGAAAATTCGGACCGAAAAATCGTCCAAAAATGCTCTTTTTGAAAATGACGTCACAGTGACGTCATCATGGCGGCCAGATAGGGTTAAGGCACTAATCATGCCCCATGTCAGTTTCGGAGTTTCGGGACGAGAAATTGTTGCCGGATGAGACAAAGGGCTACATTTCTGTGAGAAATCATCAAAAAGCATCAAAATTGAACAGTGCACATCGGTAAGGTACTAAGCATGTTCCATTTAAGTTTCAGAGGGCCGGAGAAGACGTTGTTGCTGGACGAGATAAAGGATCATATCTGTGTGTGATATGATCGAAACGCGTAAATATACTACCAGTGCACATCGGCAAAGTAAAAAGCATCTTCCAAGTTTCGGAGTTTCCCATCAACCACTAAATGAGATAGGACCGGAGAAGAAATTGCTGACGTTCGGACGACCGTATGACCGTACTTCCAGGTACATGACCATTGAGCTTAGAGATAAAAAGAGAACAAAACCATAACAAGAGAAAAAGTAGCTTCAATAAATGCAAGCAAATTAAATTGACGTCTGTAATGATTTCCTGTGTCACAGTGGCCTTGCCCTCAGATCTATACCTCTATTTTGGTACGCGACACATAGCTCCCCCTTAAGGTATCTACGAATATTTTTAAAAACTATTTTAGTGTCTTCCCTATTTTGGAGTCACAGTGACCTTGGACCTTGACCTGAATTTTTGTACGCAACAGATCTCCTTCGCCTAATGAAGCCACCCAAACAAAGCACTTTTCCAAGATTTCTTATTTTTAGGCCACAGTGACCTACGACCTCTGACCCGGACTTCGATTTTGTAACGCGACACATCGTCTCCACCGGGTGTATACACTAATACTCTAGATAGGAAATTACTACGGATGCAGACCGGAGATGAAAGGATGAACGGACGGAGAGAAATTGCCATCACAAAATACATCCGCCTATTAGCGGGCATATAAAGAATTCAATTTAAATCAGAAAGCTAATAGCGTTTAGTAAGAATACTTTGTGTAAACTTAGATCCAACAATATTGGTGAATAGGATTATTGCCATTAATTTTCTTTCTTATATTATTTCATGTTGAATTTAACCTTTCGTCATTAATTTAACTTAGAGTAGCTTCCCTTTACATTTTTCTAAGTACTTGATGGCGACTATAAATTATTAATCGAATTGGAAATCGCACTTCATTTGCTGTGTTTGAACTTGCCCCAGGCCGAGAAGAGGAAAGTTTAAGGCTATACCAGCATTTCCTTCATCAGTGGCGGCTGAGCTGGTACTGAAGATAACCTACCGCCACAAGGAGGAAGGTCCTGTGACTTTTGACAGCAAACGATTTCATGATGAAAACATCAAATAATTTTCTGCAAAATTTGCAGGTTTATCATTCGATACATCGCTGATAATTGAAGCTACACAAAAACAAAGACTGTATTGGACACTTTCCAGGCAGTTTTCCAGGCGAAGTTTCATTCTGTGTTTCCGCAAATGAAAACTTCCCTCAATAGAGGGCCTCGCAATTTCCGGTGCAATGCATCAAAGGACACATGAATCGAAATTTTGACAATTACGAAGATCGAGGAAATCACGTTTCCCGTAAAGTTTTCTGGAGAATATTGACCTGACAGACACTTCATGTTCTACTTGGATTCTTTTCTCTGACCTTTGAAAAAATTCCATGACAAGAGACGAAGAAGATGGTACAACAAAGCGGCATTTTGACCTATACGTGGGTGAAGTTGAAATCGAAACATTAAAATGTCCTAAAAATACTTGTGTTTTAATGTAACGGCAAGAGAAAATATATGTACAAAGTATGTGAAAGTTCTAGCTCGATTGTGTAATGATTATAATTACTGCATAATATTGAAATCCGCAGCATGCGCTATTTCGTGAAAAAAGGGTTTAAATCGAGTCATATAAAATACACATTTAGTTACGAAGGACCCCTTAGACCAAATGGCCATTTAATCTAGTGATGTGCGATAGCATTATATCTCAACTGCTGGAAAATATTTTTGGTCCAAGGTGTCCATTGTGTCTAAATGTGTGTTTGAATAAGAGGCAAATTTTGCCCGCAGGGAGTAAACTGACAAATATCAGGGTAAATGTTCACACTATTTGGTCTATACAAACCTCAATTCCTTCACCCGGGCACTGGAGAAGTGTAATTGAAGAGTACTGTTCATGAAAGCCCTGGAGATCTGAAGAAACATAAAAGCCCATAAAATCATGATCATACTGCGATGTGAATAGGAGATATCCAGTCTTTGTCACATACCATGCCATTACTATTACAAAGTATTTTCTTCAGGAGAAAGACGGACAGACATATTGCTTTGAAGTCTCCAGAACTGAATTTTGTGCAGCTCTGCCCTTTTTGATATTTTTACTGGGATTTCACTATATTGGAGCGATATGCAAGAAGTGGGAAAAATTGACGACGTCTGACGACTTAAAAGCAACCATATGACTCCACAGGAAAGCATCCCTCGGCACCTAACATTCAGACACCAGTGGATTCACGGACGTAGCCTTAGTATCCCAGCCGCGCTTTTCTCGCAGCTGAACAACTCAATATCCACATGGCCCCTATCACCGGCTTAAGCGCAATTAGATACGCTAGCTCGGGAGGTGTGATGACAGATCAGTTCAAACAACTCATCTGATGTTAATGTCACATCAACTTACAAGTGCAATAAAGCGTATCTTGAAATCCTTGAATGTTTGGGAAGTTTGGTCCAGTATTTCGCTGGTGCAATTCAGATCATCCATCGTCAGCAGTCCTGTTACGGTAACCTGGGCTGTAAAATATCAAAAGGATGACACGTACATCATGTTGAGTGCATATTCTTAGCATGCTAAAGCTGATTGTGTTTGGAGAATCTGACTGATCAAACTGTATTACTAGTTCAATTACAACAGAATAAAAACTTCCCCTCCCTCCCCTTCCTCCCAAAAAACATAGACTCACAAACATAAAACAACCAGACTTGACTGATAAATTTTTGAGAAGATATTTTTTTTTGTCATTTAGAAAGTGATCGTATAACAAACAGTATTATCGTTATTTTGAGACTGCACTATCTTAGTATAGCGCAAATTCTGGTACTGAAAATTGGTCGAGTCCCATGCAGGATTCGAACCAGCTACCCCAACAGTAAGGAACCACATCGCCAGCACTATATGTCGGCGATCTAAACCACTCAACCAACGGGTCTCCCACAAAAGGTCTTTACCTATTTTATCCACTCGCTTAAAATTGAGGCTGTGGAAGGAAACTGCAAACCATGCAGAACGAGATTACGCGACATTCGCTGAAAAATAAATTGTATTGTTCTTTTCTGAGAAATTTTGTCCTGTATAAATGCTCTGCATTGTATTTAACAATATACCTACTAAGACTCAGTAATAGATCATCGTTCGGCGTCATCCATAGTAGTTGTTCCAGTTACAGTAGATTGGCGTAATTGACTATAAGTGGTACCGCTGCTGTGGATAACGCGGACCTCTATGCGCTGTTTTTTTCGTTTTTGTGTTTTACAAGAATCCATAGTCCTTCTGCTGTTATTGTACAGATATATATATATATATATATATATATATATATATATATATATATATATATATATATATATATATAAAGCTAGAGCCAGTATTAGGTGGACCAACCCTAAAATCCAGCATTAAGTAGACATTTCGCATATCTTTAAATAAGGCCTCTATCTGATGGCAGATTGCCTTTCCTATGTATTTAGGATCTTGAGAGAAACATACTACAAGCTTTAAGAAAAATTATTAAAATTATAAAATATACAAAATATATGGTCTGCTTAAAACCTGTATACACAAACACAGCATTAAGAGGACCATCACTTAATTACCAGCATTAAGAGGACCATTAATTATATCCCAGCATTAAGAGGACCATGATGTATATATGGCATCACGAGCATGAGAAATGGAAAAAATAATATTTTAATGATCGAATACGACGTTACAGCTTAATTTTGCGCAAAATTTTCAAAATCCATCAAATTGAATTTAAACGATGCTGATTGATGAAAAAATGGACTCAAAAGTGGTAGTATTCCCCATAAAGTTGTCCGGTATATAGGACTATATGCTCGAGAATTAAGAGGACCAGTATGCATTTTCCAGCATTAAGTTGCCATATATATATATATCATTGTATGCTCCAGTATTAAGAGGACCATTATGTATTTTTCAGATTTAAGTCACCCAATATATATGACTAGAGGCCTATATCCTCCAGTATTAAGAGGACCAGTATATATTTTTCAGATTCAAGTCACCCAATATATATGACTAGAGGCCTATTTCCTGCAGTATTAGGACCAGTATGTATTTTCCAGATTTAAGTTACCCAGTATATATGACTAGAGGCCTATCCTCCAGTATTAAGAGGACCAGTATATGAGGTTATTATACAATGTTGAATCCAATGTGGAGTTTCATTGTACGAGTCTACGTTGGGTTGAAAGTCCGTATTGGACGAGACGCTGCTGGGATACACACGCCGCAGGCGTCGAGTCCAATACGGACTTTCAATCCAACGTAGACGAGTACAATAAAAGCTCCATATTGGATTCAACATTGTATAATGACCTGTTTATTATACATCGAAAGACAAAACCATGACAGAGTTAAAACTTTCGTTTATTACTGATAAAGTTACAAAGCATAACTACATAAAACTACACACATGAATACTTCGATTGTTAATTTCGCTTTTTTGAAATATGACAATCAAGTTAAAGAATACATTTAAAGATGTAATCAGCCTCAAATCTAGGCTGAAATCGATGTCTCTCAAACTCCACGAAAGTGACATATGTTACGATAGGTACAAAATGAAACACACTTGACCACAACAAACTAAACTTGTTTCTACCATTCACGAGAAAATAGAAGGATTTGGTCTTTGAAAATAAACAGCATGGCATGCCGTTTATTTTTCCACGGCCGTGTCAACAAGCGTACACGTGTGGTGCATTCCATCAACGTATGCTAAGCACGAGCCGTGACGTTATCCCATTGATGCAGCATTCAAATTCGTGAGCGTCGCTACGTCACTCAACGTCACGCAGTGACGTCATTTTCCTTTCCGCGTACAACACACTCAATGGCGAAACATTGAGTGTTGAGGCTGATTACATTTTTAAATGGATGATATATATTATGCTTTGATTTTTCATTTTCTGTTTTTTTTTTCCAAAATATTTACATTTGTTATAAATAGTACTATATTTAGAAGAATTATTTCATAAAATATTCAGGAAAATATGTATAATATATTCGAGCATCTTGTCTATCGCTGTCACTAGTGTCTGACCGACTGTCAGAAGCAGATGACACTGTGACGACACTGGGACATGTACATATAACCTGAGTTACCCCCCTTTGAAAGAATCCAATACGCAGTCTTGACGAGTCCAATAACACTTTCTGACGAGTCCAATAGCACTTGCTCGCGGATCCAATACGGTTCTTGGTACTGGACCGACACGTGGTACAAATAAACGGTTTTCATTGGATTACAAAATTATATGTATAATAATGTATTTTTCAGATTTAAGTCACCCAATATATATGACTAGAGGCCTATATCCTCCAGTATCAGGAGGACCGGTATGTATTTTCTAGATTGAAGTTACCCAAAATATAGGACTAGAGGCCTATATCCTCCAGTATTAGGAGGAGCGGTATATATTTTCCAGGTTCAAGTTACCCAATATATAGGACTAGAGGCCTATATCCTCCAGTATTAGGAGGACGGGTATGTATTTTCCAGATTGAAGTTACCCAATATATATGACTAGAGGCCTATCCTCCAGTATTAGGACCAGTATGTATTTTCCAGATTTAAGTTACCGAATATATAGGACTAGAGGACTATATCCTTCAGTATTAGGACCGGTGTATTTTCCAGATTGAAGTTACCCAATATATATGACTAGCGGCCTATTTCCTTCAGTATTAGGAGGACCAGTATGTATTTTCCAGATTTAAGTTACCAAATATATATGACCAGGGGCCTATATCCCTCCAGTATTAGAAGGGCCAGTATGTATTTTCTAGATTTAAGTTACACACACGTTTTCCCCAAGCTGTAACCATGATGGTCCGGCATTGGTACCAACATGGTCCACTATAAATTGGTAAACATTTTGTTCACCGCCAATGTCGAGATAGATGTATGGGTGCCAACGATGTACTGATATAAATGGTACTAGTACATCATGGTGTGGTAAACATTTGGACCGATATATGGTTTCGTTTTGATAGCCGCAGTTTAGTATGCAAATCGTGTTTTCAATTATTCCTGGTAACAAAAACAATATTGTGAGACTGTTGTCGAAAACAAATGCTCCGCTGGAAGTGGATTTCCACCAAATTGAATTCAAACGATGCTGACTGATGAAAAAATGGACTCAAAAGTGGTAGTATTCCCCATAAAGTTGTCCGGTATATAGGACTATATGCTCGAGAATTGAGAGGACCAGTATCCGTTTTCCAGCGTTAAGTTGCCAAATATATATATCATTGTATGCTCCAGTATTAAGAGGACCAGTATGTATTTTTCAGATTTAAGTCACCCAATATATATGACTAGAGGCCTACATCCTCCAGTATTAAGAGGACCAGTATGTATTTTTCAGATTTAAGTCACCCAATATATATGACTAGAGGCCCATATCCTCCAGTATTAAGAGGACCAGTATGTATTTTTCAGATTTAAGTCACCCAATATATATGACTATAGGCCTATATCCTCCAGTATTAGGAGAACCGGTATGTATTTTCCAGATTTAAGTTACCCAATATATACGACTAGAGGCCTATATCCCTCCAGTATTAGGAGGGCCAGTATGTATTTTCTAGATTTAAGTTACACACACGTTTTCCGCAAGCTGTAACCATGATGGTCCGGCATTGGTACCAACATGGTCCACTATAAATTGGTAAACATTTTGTTCACCGCCAATGTCGAGATAGATGTATGGGTGCCAACGATGTACCGATATAAAATGGTACTAGTACATCATGGTGTGGTAAACATTTGACCAATATATGGTTTCGTTTTGATAGAGGCAGTTTAGTATGCAAAGCGTGTTTTCAATTATTTCTGGTAACAACAACAATATTGCGAGGCTGTTGTCTGAAAACAAATGCTCTGCTGGAAGTGGACGTCCGTAGAGGCCTGGGCATCATCAAAGAAGTTCTGTGGTTGTTTTTAACCAACCGCAGTGTCTTCCTGATCGTCTTCAACCAAAAGGTAATTTGGAGTGTCTAAACGATCCTTTTCACGGAACTTGCAGATTCAGAACACAGGGCTAAGTAGCACTGTTTTGTCAGAGATTTTTTTGAAAATTTAAAATTAAATCTTTTTAAATTTTTTTTTTTTTTTAATATCTTGGAAACACTAAATTATTATATAGCTTACTATAATACTGATACATGGTCATATTCTAAAGCGCGAGCCCGTTTTGCCGAGCATGGAAAATTACACTTTATAGAACGTACCCTAATACACAGACCAGGTTAATAACATGGCCTCGAAAATGACGTGGAGAGAAAACACCAACTTTTTTTAAATCGGTCTAGCGATCGAACCAGTGCACGAAATGCGCCAAAGTTGTATGCCATTGAACGAGGACATCCTGTAGCTTATGTTGACGTGTCATTATCCCAAAAACTGTTACTAATTATCACTGTACATCCAGATGAAGTCCGATGTTACACTAAATTTTCTTTAGTCGGACAAGATCGTGGCCAGAAATTGTCAGTGTAAACCGCACTGAACAGGCAGTTTTGGCCAGTGCGGTTTACACTGACATTTTCTGGCTACGATCTTGACTGACTGAAGAAAATTTAAAAAAATTTAATTTTAAATTTTCAAAAAAAATTCTGACAAAACAGTGCTACTTAGCCTTGTGATTCAGAACAGAGTTTAATAAGTCCTCCGAAAGAATAAATCGGCCGTACGGACAAACTGCAGGCCTGTGTGCGAACAAGCCCAGATATATGTGATGGAAGAACCTATTTTCAAATCAGTCAAAATTACGTAAAACCGCCACAAAGCAGATTCCCCCCCCCCCCCTTCTCCTCCACCCCTTTCACAGACACACATGATTGGGGGTTAGATACGCTACTGTTCTGCAATGGAATTTTATCCAATCTTGTCAGGAAAGTATCCTTTATTAGAGAGCCCACAAACCCCCAAATAGGCAGTAGTTCAGACAATGCACCCCTCCCCCTCCGAACCCACAAATGTCACAATAGAGGGGATTGCTGTGCTCCCATACAACAAAGACCAGCAGTGGCGCCCATTATTCAATGCAATCAGCCCAATACATCATTTTGAATGGCTTATGAATTCACTATATTTCCACAAACAGCACAGTTAAAACACTTAAAATAATGGTAGTGTCCATCTCAATAACTTTATTTGGAAATTTAGAGCAGAACAATAGGTTATATAAAGGCATTTCCCAAACAGCACATATAGTCTTATGTGTGAGAAATAGTCATCTCAAGGGTTGGTTGTTCGAATACTGTCAGATATACTGCAATCACTATCAGTATATATATTTTAAGCTCACCTAAGGCCACTATCAGTATATATATTTTAAGCTCACCGAAGGCCACCCACAATAAAATTTGTGTTTCCAGTAACCAACTTTAGAAAAATTGGGTAGGTAGGTAGGCTGGCATGTCACACTTACTGTCTGTCTTTATCGTTAATGAGGTAGGTCAGATACACGGTAAGACTGAGCCTGGGACGATGTGTATCCATTCGCAGCCTACTTTTGGCAACTGCAAGAGGGAATTTCCTGAAATCAATACCACACCATCAATACTACTGAACCATGGGTTATCTCCCTTTGACCAAGGCAGGAGTTTTCTAATAATTCACGTACCAAATCAACATAACCTGATGTTGTGACCAATTCTCAACCTGTAACCACCTGGGTTATCTATACACGGTAAGACTGAGCCTGGGACGCTGTGTATCCATTCTCAGCCTACTTTTGGCAACTGCAAGAGGGAATTTCCTGAAATCAATACCACCCAACTTCGTCAGTCTTGTCTTGAAATTACTTTGACTTCACGAAAGTACAGATTATTTTCCTGAAATTTCCAAATAACATTTTGGAGTTGCCAATTTTCATCATTGACTGACAGGTTAACTGATGCAATACTTCCTGCATATGGAATAAAACTCTGAAACTGTTTGGAAGTAATTGTCCTCATTTGTCTTTTTAATCAAACTACAAACTATCAATCACCACCAACGTCTGCCTCGAATTCTGACCAGTCACTCGAATAAATTGTATCACCTACTAAATATAGGAGAATGCATAGGGGATAGATATGGCCGAAAATAAAAAAAAATTGTTTCTGGTCAGCTTGTGTGTCATACTGAACCATTGGTTATCTCCCTTTGACCAAGGCAGGAGTTTTCTGATAATTCACATACCAAATCATCATAACCTGATGTTGTGACCAATTCTCAACCTGTAACCACCTGGGTTATCTATACACGGTAAGACTGAGCCTGGGACGTGTGTATCCATTCTCAGCCTACTTTTGGCAACTGCAAGAGGGAATTTCCTGAAATCAATACCACACAACTTCGTCAGCCAATCAGCTAGAGTCTACCGATGTAATCCCAATGTAACCCACCATTTTCGAGTCGTGTACTGCCCTACATGTTCAAAATTACAGATCTACAATGACTCTTGGGTGATATAAAAGTTATTTATACCTGTATCTTTTGTAAACTCAGGCAATATTGGTTTCCGAAGTGGTATGAAAACCTGTAATTTATTGGATTTCTCCAGTCTGTTCTCCACCGGATGAAGGCCGAACAGAATCCAGTAAAATCCGCTCACATTGCTGTTGTTGTAGGACCTGATATAAAGTACTGGGTCCTTGAATGAATAGTCTATACCTAAAGCTAATCCCAATCATTGCTGCATCTTTTAGAGTTGAAATGTACAGGTTTTTAGATCCTTCTTTTAAAATTTTATGTAAGTTGAATAATGATAGAAATACCGGGATATCTATTTCACTTGGTTCAATTTGAAGTATTTTGTCTGACCGAAGCTTTCAAAATGTTAGTTTCTCAAGCTCAGAGCCGATTGTGAACTCGGGTCACACCAGCCTCCCGAGGAATGAATGTTACAAGCATGGACGTCTGACCAGGTGATCTGATGATGGGATGTCACAAACCAGTGTCAAACAAGGTCATGGCAATGCAGGAAATGAACACCTATGCATCTCTAAGCAGTGAGTCACAGATCTAACAGACATAATGTAGTTTTATGAATATACATCCATTGTCAGAACACTATAATTCTAATTTGGTCTTCCTTGAGCATTTTGAGATCAGTTAAACTGAAATATGTCACTGATTCATGTGGTTCAGTCATTATCATCATATCAAATGCAATATATATTAAAATCTAATGTCATCCTTTTATTTGAAAGGTAACAGGATGCTCGCTGCTCTGAGGTGTTGCAATGCAGTCTAGGAGTCGCTTATTTTGCTGTAGAGAAGAATTTACACCATGAAGAAAGGAGTCTGGTGGAATACAGTTCTCAAGTTCTTTCGATTTGACCATGTTGACAGAACATTTTGAAATTCTTGGGACAGTCTTCAGCTGGGAATCATAATGCTCAAATAGTTGGCAGATCATTCACTTTGCTAATGGCATTGGTGTTGTGCTTGGATTATTCACCACCCTGAGGACAACTTTAGCACAGTATATTCTGTGAAGAAAAAATATATATCATAACAACATGCAATTAATACAATTTCTGACATACCTACAAACATTTAGAGAAGGAAATCAAAGCAACATCACTAAATTTAGATCTCCTACAAGGTGCTGTAACACCCTCTGATTGCACTGTGAAGAAAAAAAAGAGGCATGCATGCGCATTTGGTCTGTATCAATTTTGATCACCACAGGGAGCATATATCTGTATACGAACGTGAGAGAGATGCAAAATGCATCCAGTATATCTTGTAAAAGAATTAATAAGTACACATGGTACAATTGGCTTGTTTAGCAGTGTCATGCTGAGCCCACTCCACTCCGTTTACATGTGGATGATGCTGATTGGCCAACAATATTCCCAGTGCAATCAGAGGATATATCTGACATTGGGAGATGCATGTACATACAACCGATGCCATGACAATGACATTGGAGAATTGGAAAGAATTAAACTTAATGTTGCATTGTCTACATTGGAGGATAGTACAATCGATTGAGTGGAATCTAGTTTGCCTACTAAAGCCAACTAAATAACATTTTGGAGTTGCCAATTTTCATCATTGACTGACAGGTTAACGGATGCAATACTTCCTGCATATGGAATAAAACTCTGAGATTGTTTGGAAGTAATTGTCCTCATTTGTCTTTTTAATCAAACTACAAACTATCAATCACCACCAAAGTCTGCCTCGAATTCTGACCAGTCACTCTAATAAATTGTATCACCTACTAAATATAGGAGAATGCATAGGGGATAGATATGGCCAAAAATAAAAAAAAAATTGTTTCTGGTCAGCTTGTGTGTCATACTGAACCATGGGTTATCTCCCTTTGACCAAGGCAGGAGTTTTCTAATAATTCACATACCAAATCAAATTTAACAAAGAACCCATAGGGCTTCAAAACATGCCCAAAAATTTGACCAGAATTGATTACAATCTCAAATGAGGGAGGCATGAAGTAAATTGTAGACTCAGAATTTCATGCCTCCAAGATTAATGTACATGTAGTGATACACTTGATGTTTGGTCATGATCCATATACTAGAATGCTTGATTATACATGATCATTACAACTTTATCATGTGATATCCAAATTGGAACGAAATGATGGTTGATCTGCATTGATTAGTGAAAGGTCATAGAGAAATCTGAAGAAACAGTAGATATATATTATCAGAATAGTCCAGGATCAATAACCGGTCCTAGAGAAAACTTAAACCAAAGAGACGAAATAGGATCTGCATTCCCTTACCAAAATGGAAACACTGGTAATACTATGGTAACACTCTGGTAATGATATGGTAAGAAGTGGTAAAACTAGGGTAATATATATGGTCAGAAAACCAGATGATCTGGTTTGACTATGGTTCTATTTCTATGATCTGGTAACAATAAGGTTTGAAAAGAACTTGTCATTTTCTTACACACTACAACTGTTAATGATCTGGTTTGCAAATCAGAGCTGTTGTAATGATCTTATTTGAAAAGGACTTTGTTTGTCAGCAAACATAGACACTAAAGAGATGAAACAGAAGATATGATCTGCATTAATTGTCTGGGCAATGCGACAGGTCATGGAGTAATCTGAAACCAAAGTGATGAAAGAATAGAAATGATTGGCATTGTCTGGGCACTGTGACAGGTCATGGAGTAATCTGAAATCAAAGAGATGAAACAGTAGATATGATCTGCATTGTCTGAGATCTGAGACCGGTCTTAGAGAAATCTGGAACAAAACAAAGAAACAGGAGATAGGATCTGCATTGTCTGTGCACTGTGCGAGTTCATGGAGTAATCTGATACCAAAGAGATGATATAGTAGGAATGATTTGTGTTGTTTGGGCACTGTGACAGGTCATGGAGTAATCTGAAACCAAAGCGATGATACAGTAGAAATGATCTGCATTGTCTGAGCACTGTGACAGGTCATGGATAAATCTGAAACCAAACACATGGAACAGTTGGCCTTCATTGGATCTGCATTGTGTGGGATCTGCGACTGGTCCTAGAGAAATCTGAACACAAATAGAGAAACAGGAGATCTGCATTGTATGGGCACTGTGACAGGTCATGAATAATTCTGAAACCAAGAGATGAAACAGTAGATAGAATCTGCATTGTCTGGTCACGGTTACAGGTCATGAAGAAAATTGAAACCAAAGAGATGAAACAGTAGAGACTATCTGCATTGTCTGGGATCTGTGACAGGTCATTTGTAATCTGAAAGCAAAGAGATGAAACAGTAGATATGATCTGCATCTTCCTACTGATGTGAAGTCACCCCCCAGGTTTGAAGTCGATCGGTTGAATTGTTCTCGAAATATCGTGTTCACAAAATTTTGGGGATGGATGGAATCTAAGATCCCAAGTTTGAAGAAGGTCGGTTGAATTGTTCTTGAGATATCTCGTTAAAGGTTATACAAAATGGTCTCAAAATCTGCTACTTTTTTGTGCTAAATTGTTGTAGAGGTGATTATATAGACTTGTTTTACATTTTTGTATGTTTTCAAACTGCCCAAGGTTGGAAATAGCAGCAGTAAAGTGTGACAATTTCATGCCCCTTTCAAAACGGCGAAAGCTGTGACCGCTTGACCTGTGACGTCACAACCTGATTACGATCTCGCTCAAATGCCTGTCGTGACGTCCAAATTTCAGCGACATCACGCTAGAACTCACACGGTTGGGTGAATCTTTCGTAACAACGCCCGACGTCATAGACTATGACGTTTACGGCGCAATCGTAATCAGGTTGTGACGTCATGCACCAGAGGTCACGGCTCCAATACGTTTTCCCTCACATGTGTGCTATTCGTGTCCTGAAACCCACTTCGACCACATTATTCGAGAAAAAAATACTAATTTATTGTTTGGAACACTACTGGGTATGTTTTAATGCAAAGTAGTATAGAGTCGTTTGGTATAACCTTTAACAATAGTCGACGGCAGCCATCTTGGTTAACGCAGTTTGCTGAAAAACAACCCCAGTCATCTTCTCACTGATGTCAAGTCACTCCCCAAGTTTGAAGTTGATGAGTTGAATTGTTCTCGAGATATCGCGTTCACAACATGGTTGGGACGGATGGACGGACGGAAAATCTGAGATACCAAGTTTGAAGTAGATCGGTTGAATTGTTCTTGAGATATCTCGTTAACAATATAGTCGACAGCGGCCATCTTGGTTAACGCATTTTGGTGAAAAACAATTCCAGTCATCTTCTTGTTGATGTGAAGTGACTCCCCAGATTGGAAGTCGATCGGTTGAATTGTTCTCGAGATATCGTGTTCATAACATTTGGGAGATGGATGGAATCTAAGATGGCTGATGGCGGCCATCTTGTTTAATGCAGTTTGGTGAAAAACAATCCCAGCCATCTTCTCACTGATGTCAAGTAACCCCCGAAGTTTGAAGTCAATCAGTTGAACTGTTCTTGAGATATCGCGTTCACAACATTTTTGGGATGGTTGGAATCTACATGTAAGATGGCCAACGGTGGATAAAGCAGTTTGATGAAAAACAATCCCAGCCATCTTCTCACTGATGTCAAGTCAGCCCCCAAGTTTAAGTCAATCGGTTGAACTGTTCTTGAAATATCGCTTCCACAACATTTTTTGGGATGGTTGGAATCTAAGATGGCCAACGGTGGATAACGCAGTTTGGTTTAAAACAATCCCACCCATCTTCTCACTGATGTCAAGTCACTCCCCAAGTTTGAGGTTGAGGAGTTGAATTGTTCTCCAGATATCGCGTTCACAACATGGCTGGGACGGACAGACGGATGGGTAGCATTTCCAAGTCCCCCTCCCACTTACGTGACGGGGGACAAAAGTTTGTTTACGTACCAAAATTGAAGTCATGCTCAACATTTTGGGGATGGATGGAATCTAAGATGGCTGACGGCGGCCATCTTGGTTAACGCAGTTTGGTGAAAATCAATTCCAGTCATCTTCTTATTGATGTGAAGTCACTCCCCAGGTTTGAAGTTGATCGGTTGAATTGTTCCTGAGATATCGTGTTCAGAACATTTTGGAGATGGATGGAATCTAAGATGGCTGATGGCGACCATCTTGGTTAATGCAGTTTTGAGTAAAAAAAAAACAATCCCAGGCATCTTCTCACTGATGTCGTCACCCCCCAAGTTTGAAGTCAATCGGTTGAACTGTTCTCGAGATATCGCGTTCACAACATTTTTGGGATGGTTGGAATCTAAGATGGCCGACAGTGGATAACGCAGTTTGGTGAAAAAAAATCCCAGCCATCTTCTCACTGATGTCGAATCACCCCCCAAGTTTAAGGTTGATGAGTTGAATTGTTCTCCAGATATCGCGTTCACAACATGGCTGGGCCGGACAGACAGACGGGTAGCATTTCCAAGTCCCACTCGCACTTACGTGGCGGGGGACAAAAATGTGTTTACGTACCAAAATTGAGGTCATGCTCAATGTCACATTTTTATTACATTTGGGGGAGACTTGTTTCATGTAATAGAATTGATCTCTATGTCTATGTGGCCTAAAAATCAGGATATTATTGAAAATATTGCTTTTTTTCATGAGTGATGAATTAATGATGCATTGAGTTTTAAGTTAGGGAGAGATATTGTGTTGAGTACCAAAGTAGAGGTCAAAAAGTCAATGGTCAAATCACTCAGTCTGAAGTTCAGGAAACAGTTGAGAATCTTGTTTCAGCATTATATTCCAATTTAGAGTTGTGAAATGCAGAGTACAAAATGATGGCCGGCTAAAAGCAAGCCAAAACTTTCGCACAGCAGGCAATGTGAAAAATGGCAGGCTGAATAAATATAAAGAAAAACTTGCAGGCCATAATTTTCTAGCCATAAAAGTATTTATTTCTGTCCGTTGTTTGCAAGTTCACAATATTTTATCGCCAGTAACCTGGTAAACAAGTGGAGTAGATAATCATGTTGACAACATGTGCTGGTCGATGTCTTCCTGTCTAGGCCAGGCGAGACTACCCGAGTTATGGTTCTTGAATGATACCTGATTGTGGTTCAGTTTCTTGATAGGAAGACTGCTTTGACAGCAAATATATCTCAAAAAGCATAAAACTAGTGACTTTTCAACTGGCTCAAAGTTTCGCAAGCCGAGAAAATTAAAGGGCAAGAAGTCGGCAATACATGTAGCATCTGTTGCACCCTATGTAAAAAATAAAAGGTGCTAGATTGACTATTTTTGTCAGAATTTGTACAGGTTAAAAACAATAGCCGTCCTATTATAAATAGAGCAGGTCATGTTAAATTTGACCTGTGAGTTTTCTCTGAAGAAAATTTTCCTATTTCGACCCCTGGGAATGTGACCAAACTTCATGAATACTGTCATGGCAATTCATTTTGAGATATCTCGTCAGTTCTTGAATTTACATTTTGTCCTGATGATATACCTAGCCCCCTGTTGATTTGTGGTCAACAGGTCAAGAGTTGCTGAATTCCCAAACTAGCCAATGCTACATTTTGGAAAACCTAATTGTTTCATTACAAAATGAAAATATGTTTGTTGTGCTGGCCCTTGTTGCAGTGCCGTCTCAATGAAACAACCGACCATAGGCAGACACAATACTTCACCCAATCACATTATCCCATGACTGGATAGACCAATCCTTGATCTATCCCCTCAATGCTGAACAGCAATGAAGGAAGCAAAAAGTTCCAAGTCTTAGGTATGACTTGACCAGAGACTGATCATAAAACCTCCCACCTGTGAGGAGGATGCTTTATCCACTAGACCATTGCAGTGCAGTAAAATGAATCCAGGGACTTGTTACTTACAGCGACACTGCATTGTTGTAGATACAGACTCAAATATGAAGGGAACTTGTGGAGGTTGTTGAACAGTGGCTTTGAGTCTGAAACCTGTAGAGAGATAAGTAACAATTAGTATTCAGATTTATTTCCTTTTTTGATACAGAATCATGAGTGAGAAGATAATCAAGCACCATACAGCCCATCCTCACAAGCTAGGATCAATACACTGGCTTGGTTAGTTCTGGATATAAATCGAAAGGTTTCCTCTAAATCAAACCATCAGTGAACGTGCTCAGCTAGCTCATTATGTTAATCTCCTGCCAAGTTTGAGATATGACACTTTTGAATTTCACTGTTTGCCAAACTACTTTGATGTCGGTCTGAAATTGACATTGTCAATCAAAGCAAAAACCGCAGTCTTGGAATACTGACATGCCAATTCAAAACAACTGTGGGAGATAAAATGTATGATTTTATAATAGAGACAATGACCCAAGAACTCATTTGATTCACCAAAAATGTCCAGGTAAGCCCTCTGGGAATTAGGATTTACCTGGACTTGTGAAGATGGATACAGCGTGGTCACCCCTTTATCTCTGGTTATCAACCTCATATGTTAAAACTGAAAGATTACATGATCCTAGGTTGGTAGAGTTAAAGATGTCATCAGTCTCAAACAGTTAGTTTTTTGCAAACTGCTGGTCTAATACTAATAGAGATTTAAACTACATTTAGATGTTTGATTACACATTGCTCAATGAACAAATACATCATGAAAATATATTCTTGCTATTCTCCCGTGACAAATGTAAGTCTCTGGAATTAAGATTGTTTATGGATTTTGAGGAATAGATTTCCTTGTTTCTTCTTTCATTTTCATGAATACTCTTAACAACCCTGCACAGAAAAATACAAGGGAGAACAGCAAGATAAATCTTTTCAGTTCTGAAGTTTAGAAAATGATAGATTTCAATTTGTTTGTATTCCATGTAAAAGTTCTACTCACCGGCAAATTGGTTAAGACTTTCAGAATATCCACCATGAAGCTCACAACTGTGTTCAACCAGAAAATGCATTGAACCTGCAAGAAAAAATGTCATTTATTTTAAGGCAACAGTATCTCATTCTAGATTCAAGACCTGAAATGTTCAGAATTTCAGTACTGGTTGAGACGTTTACTAGTGAATTAATTATGTGTGAGATCCAAATAATATACAGTGTATTCTCAAATTATTATTTCACTATGAAGGTAAATGTGTAGTAGGCCTACTGGACAATTGCCATGACAGATTAATTTTAGGCCATCCATTATAATAATTGTGAAGAGGTTCAACAAATGAATAGTTGAGTAGATAGGTTGGAAGGCATTTTCATTTTGGCAAATGTTATTTTGACAGAGCATTTATAACGTATTTGAAATTGGTTATAGGTTAGGATACCCCACAACCTTGCATATGTAGATTTATTTGAATCTACATCATTTTAAAAATTCAGAAAGTAGTAAATGGTAACATTGTTGAAAAATTGAAACAGACCACTATTGGAATACATATGGTAGCGAACTCAGAATTTCAAAAATAAAAAAAAGTAATTAGGGCTACCAAGGTGAGAGGTAATGGCAGTCATGACCGGAACTCATTCATTTGATTTGTAACATTATGCTTACATATATTTGGATAGTACCTATATTCTTGGGACAGAGGTGCCTAATAGATCCTGGGAGATTATATGAGAATTTCAGTTATTTGTTTTCTTCTAATTTGATGGCTCCCAATGGGTGGCATGATATCAATATTCTTTGTTATTTTCTTCTATTGTGCACCTAAATCCCCGAATTCATAATGGATAATCGAACTGTTGACATTTGATGATTGAAATGTGTTAAAGATGTAATCATCCTCAAATCTGGGCTGAAATCGATGTTTCTCAAACTCAACGAAAGTGACATATATGTTTACAACAGGTACGAAATGAAACACATCTGACAAAAAAAAAAATTGAACTTGTTTCTACCATTCACGAGAAAATATAAGGAGTTGATCTTTAAAAATAAACAGCATGGCATGCCACGGCCGTGTCAACAAGCGTATACACGTATGGTACATTCTACCAACGTATACTATGCGACATCACCGAACCGTAGGCACGACACTATCCCATGGCTGCAGCTGTGCAGCATTCAAATTCGTGAGCGTCGCTACGTCACTCAAACGTCACGCAGTGACGTCATTTTCCTCTCCGCATACAACAGACACTCAATGGCGAGACAGAAAAGCCGTCGAAGCAGGCAGAGTTACAAATTTCTCTGACAAGATATTCTTGCATTCGTTTTATATGACGATCCCACTGTCATCAAATATAATACATATCATGCTTTAATAATCTTCCCTGCTGAAAAAATGCAGAGGGGAGAGTTTACAAAATCCATCCATTTTGAGGCTGATTACATCTTTTTAAACAATATATATGAACAAAAAATTTGAATTCAAAGGAATGTTCTGATGCCCTCATCTTAAAAGTTAAGAATCAATTTTACCAGACTCTTAGTGGCAAGAGTAGGCAGTTGTTTATATCATGTAGCCAACTCTGACAACCAATGAAAATTCACCTATCTTACAACCGAAATTCAAAAGACTACAGAGGTGTGCCGTATGATTGACCACGATGGAATTTGGGACACATACATGTAGAGGCACACATCTCACTATATAAAATGACTAGAGCCAGAGAGAATACAAAAACTTGTGATGATGGGATACTGCTGAATGTTGCAAGCCTCACATTTCTTCATGTTCTTCAGAAAAATTTTGACATTATGATGAAGTATGTACGAGTTTAATTGTATGAATATATATATAACATTAGATTTTACTGGTTTCAAGTGCGGAGAAATATAGAAGAAACCAGATATGCCCTGGAAATTTACTTTTAGCTTGACCTTGGAGGGTCCTTGGAGTTGATACTCAGAGTATTATTTATCAGGCCTTTAGCCATGTTAACATAATATTAGTTAACACCTCTTTACACACATTGCACATCTCAGTGGTTCAGTGCTCTCGTGTA
>JAVTVY010013144.1:0-54786 GCA_036873755.1 Hanleya hanleyi | reverse complement strand
GTAAAATACTTCATTGTTAAATGGCCAAAATGGTTCTTATGTCGAATATAGTCATCGGTCAAATACTTCGGCAAAGATTTGATGCAATTACCTTTTAAATCCTCAATTTAACGACCGTAATTCACCATAGTATATTAGGTAAATAACACTAACTACTGCATTAGACGAGCGGCGACTGCAAAAAACGCCTTATTTTAGGAGTAAAATGCACACGGCCACATCCTACAGTGTGAGGTGGCAATTTCCTCTCTATTAAACGGGGAATCGATTGATATTAGGTTATGTTAAGATATCTTGAATCATGATATCACTTAGGGGTCATCTCCAAATTCCGAATGAAATATTTTCTAAATACACAATTGTGGTTTCTTTACTAAGTTATTCAATGTAAAGGAATTCATATAATTATGCCAAGTTATTGTCAGCGGTGCTGTGTATCATTACATGAAAAGTACAGGCTATTTAAGGATTCTCACTACCTTAGAAAATAGAATATGTGAACAGGAAGTTTCTCAAAATTATACATTTTCTATGTCTACTAAGCGTTTATCTAAGATTGCCAAACATCTGACTTCAGCAATACTTGATATGAATGTTTTATGATTTAATGTGTATATTTCAATCTTTTCTTTTATCTCTTGTTAATTTTAAAGCAATATCAAAGGTTATCTTGATTATCGTTGTGAGTGGGGGTCATCTCAGAATTACTATCGCAATTTCATGTTTTCACACAATAGGTTCTTGGTAATCTACCACATTTGATAAGATTTGTGGATACAGTATTCTATCAATTACGCTTTACAGGTCCCTGATTTTCCACCTTCTTCAAAATTTTAAAATTATTCAGGGGGTCATCTAAACTTAGTATTTACATTGTCACATCAAGAGTATGTTCTTGGAAACCTACTTGCACAGTTTAATATCCTACAAGAAAATGTCCATAAACAAACCCACTCTACAGGTATGTTCTGACCCTACAACATCCTGAGTATAGGACATCACTATCTGTACTCATGTACCTCAAAACAGCCGTTTCGGATATTTTGTCGAGTATATATTCTGTATATCCCAAGCATAACTCTCAACAAGGGTCAGGCCTAATCTTCAATACAATCAATATTAATGATATATAATCTCCAATATTATGATCTCCCTTGTGCTGCTGTACAGTATTATTCCGGTTGTTAATGATGTCAGGGCAGAACTATCGCTTCTAATGACGTTTCTGTTGTAGCGTTGTTTATTTGCGCTGTTTCTTCAGATGTCGTTCGCAGTTTCCAAGATCCGTAATTGTCCAAGTCCTCTGTGGAATTATTACTATTTTTCATCAAAGTTGTCAGGACAGAATTCTCGATTCTGGAGTTCTGTAGGTATTGAAATATATCAATATCAATTGGAGATTTATCTGCTTTGACACATTTCATGTGTATGCTGTTTCTTTCAATGTCTTTATATGACCTGTAAAAGAGGGCTATATCGTCAAGCGTCTCCAGTCGAATTTTCTCAAATTTGACGATACATATCGCGTGTTGAACGTGCAAGATTCGTAACTAGTAACTTTCGTAACTAGTGTCTTAATTCCACTTAACCCGGGGCTAGGGATTGTATGAACGTATGTATTTGAAGATCCTCATAGTTTTCATATGAACAGACACAATCAAAGCGTGACTGAGATAACGACTTTACAACGTATATCATATAGATTAAGAATACTCATCAGCGATACGAATTTGATGTTTTTGGGACATCATTGAAAACTGTTGACTGCTTCTGTCTTGCAGGAAATCAGCCTAGGTTTACGCATATTATGATTTATCCTTATAATTTAGTGCCATTGTTATTTTTGGGCCATCGGATTATTGACGCGGAAATCCCTTAATGGACGACGGCTGAATATTGAATGACAGATTAGACGCTTGTATTCCACAGTTTCCAATGTCGGTAAGGTGCATTCTTTGTAGAGTATTATTACTGTGGGGTTTTTTATCAAAGGTGTGAGGACAGAATTCTCACTTCTGAAGTTCTGTAGGAATTGAAAAATACTTTGACAAATTTCATGATTATTCAGCGCCGTCTTTCGTAAGGTCCGGGTTCTGTTCATTATTATTACTGCTTTATCATATGTGCCAGGACAGAATTCTCGCTTCTGGAGTTCTGTAGGTATTGAAAAATACTAATCTCAATTCGGGATTTTCTGTTTTGACACATACCCACGTTCCTGGCGTGTTTCAACCCCGAATACCGATTCTGCCTACGAGTGGCCATATAAAATTTTGTCCTGTCGCCTCTGATAATAAAACGGTAATAATTATGTACAGAACATGAGCCTTATCTGCATTGAAAACCACCAATTCTGCCCTGACACCATTGCGAAACACAGAATAAGCGAGATGATAATATTGGAGATTATACATCATAAATTTTAGTAGAACAGTCCCGATATGGAAGTCTCTGACAACAAAAAACGCGAAACGACGTCAAGGCCCATGTGGCGTCATGCCGAGGTTTAACATTGGAATGCTCCATTATTTTATCCACGGAGATTTACATGCGATGATTTGTGTTTGCAAATGCCTATTCCGAGACAATAACATCTTCAAACTTGTTTGGATATTTAGTATTTTGAAAGCCACAATGATAATTATTGTCCGGGTTTTACAGTAGAGTCAATTTAAAGCATTACCTCGTGACTAATCTTGCGTCCTTTTGCGCCTTTCATAGCTACCAGGATGTGGGTATGCCTTCTCGGAGGGTTCCCTGCTGGAGATGGATTTCGTCAAGGAGGAGTTTTGTCTCCTCTGTACTTTAGTGTCTATACATACATGAACTCGACATCAAAATATCTCGGTCCAAGTTAGGATGTAATGTAGTCGAGGTCTTCTTTAACCATCTAGTATACGCTGACGACTTATGTCTTATTAGACCCTCTGCCATGGGCCTTCAATAATCCACTTGATAAATGTGATATTTTTGTGACTGACAATAATATTGTCCTGAACGTTAAGAAATGCTTATGTTTTCGTTTAAGTTCAATGACCTCTGTTAAACTGACTCACAGCTGAAGTACCTAGACAACGCCGAATGTCTTGGTCATTTTATCTCCAGCGATATCACTGACAGTAATGATGACTGTGCAAACTAGAAAATTATGCATTCGTGCCAACACTTTGACTCGAAAGTTCTATATGTGTTCTCAAGATGCGAAGAAGCCACTTCTCTTGTCGTACTTTACCAGTATCTATTGGAGCCATTTGCGGTCTTGTAAAAAACACATACAGCAACGCATTTTGCAGGTTGATGCACTCCATGCCGAATTGAAGTGCTACTTACTGTACATGTTTGGGATTAACTCTGTACCCTGCTTTAATGAGGTTATTCGACTCCAGATTAATTTTCTACGGAGCAGACTTATGTCGACAGACAAGTTCTTACTTACAACTTTGCAGCTTTCCGATTTGTCTGAGACTTCGCGTTTAGTTTGTCATTGGTCTAGCCAAGTCTATGTAACGCGTTAGTAATTTGTCTTTTGGCTGCCATCTTATTATTTATTTGTTCATTCTATAGAATCTGTGTCTGAAATAAATATTATTATTATATTAAATAGTTATATCCCGGGACTGTCCTATTGTATTTATGATTAGGCTTGGCCTCTGATAAAAAATATGCCAGGGATATACAGAATTTATAATCCCAAAAATATCTCAAGCAACTGCTCTAAATTCTAAACTAATTTATACGTTTGACAAAACAATATACAGCTACGACGTCAAATGACTCTGAATGTCTAAATCACGGAACTAAACTATTTAAGGTGGCTGATATCCGAAAAAATCGTGAAATTGCAATAGTAATTATGAGATGACCCCCACTCACAACGATAATCAAGATAACCTTTGATATTGCTTTAAAATTAACAAGAGATAAAAGAAAAGATTGAATTATACACATTAAATCATAAAACATTCATATCAAGTATTGCTGAAGTCAGATGTTTGGCAATCTTAGATAAACGCTTAGTAGACATAGAAAATGTATAATTTTGAGATACTTCCTCTTCACACATTCTATTTTCTAAGGTAGTGAGAATCCTTAAATAGCCTGTACTTTTCCTGTAATGATACACAGCACCGCTGACAATAACTTGGCATAATTATATGAATTTCATTACATTGAATAACTTAGTAAAGAAACCATAATTGTGTATTTAGAAAATATTTCATTCGGAGTTTGGAGATGACCCCTAAGTGATATCATGATTCAAGATATCTTAACATAACCTAATATCAATCGATTCCCCGTTTAATAGAGAGGAAATTGCCACCTCACACTATAGGATGTGGCCGTGTGCATTTTACTCCTAAAATAAGGCGTTTTTTGCAGTCGCCGCTCGTCTAATGCAGTAGTTAGTGTTTTTACCTAATATACTATGGTGAATTACGGTCCTTAAATTGAGGATTTAAAAGGTAATTGCACCAAATCTTTGCCGAAGTATTTGACCGATGACTATATTCGACATAAGAACCATTTTGGCCATTTAACAATGAAGTATTTTACCCACAAAAAAACTTTTGACATAGTTTTTAGTGCGTTTGACGCAATTTATATTGTATTTTGGAGATGGTCCCCCTGTGACGTCACAGGTCAATGACCTCAAAATAGTTTTTGATATTAAACGATTGAAGAACCTTTGCGTAATCAATTGACACCAACCATTTTGCCCAATGCTTGGTACGAGTGAAGATATAGTCATATTAATACATATACCCCCATTTTAAAAGTAGAAAGTTGCAATCCAATGGTTCTTGCATTTCCTAATTTTTCCAGCATACGGCAATAGTTTTCACCACCACATCCTACCTCATCTGAAAGAAGAGAGTCTAAGCTTTCAGATGATATATAGTTTGCCTCTGTGTACGGGGGGTGCATTTTACTCCTAAAATAAGGCGTTTTTTGCCAATCGCCGCTCGTCTACTACACCAAAACCTTTTCAGCACATTGACTATCCTTCAAGATCATTGTAATAAAATTTCAAAGAAATCAGACAAGCCGTTCAGACGAAATCGTCAGAGAAAAGTTTATCTATGCTCCGACTACAACGCCACCTAGTGGTGAGCAGCGGGTATCGAAACACAACCAGACAAATTTCCCAGGCCTAAGGAGATAGTACACCAAGTCTGACCCGGAAATATTAAACGGTTTCAGAGATATTCACGTTTAAAGTCGCGGCGGCGATAACACTGGTGACATTATGGAAAATCAGCAGTATGGTTTAGTGTCAAAATGGAACGCACAATACCGCTAGTGATGACGTTTTCTTGAAATCATCGATTGCGCCGAAACAAGACCAGTAGGAAAACGGGGCAACTTACTGGTGATTTTTTGGCACTTTGTCACCACAGCTTGTTCACAGTGACAATATCTGACCAATAAATATTTTTTTTTTTTTAGCCAGGCGTAGAAGAAAAAAATAATACCATGGTGAAATAATATGATGTCAATATAGTAAACTTTACGATCTTTCTGCTAGTATTTTTACCGCATTACCTAACACCATGTAAGCGATACACTATGGCACACACATACGATGTTTCAGTACTCTCATGGATTATTTGTTAGCATGCACATATACCGTACCGTACTCAAGGTGAGTGTTGTTCTATTTCAATTTGTTATGTAACTTTGTATGTTTGGGATATTGTCACTTTGGCTTAGTTGAGCATAGTCATGTCGATTACTTAGTCAATCACAATGTTCATTTCCATAGCTAATTGCCAGTAAAACTGCAGACAGGGCTAAAATAATGCAGGTATGGTGCATGGTTTGGCCACTTTATTTAATGCGTGTCGACTTGACTTCACTGTCCAGTTTGCACCGACCAGTTAGAGGAGATGTCTGACTACATGTAGGGATTTTAAAGTTTGCCTC
This sequence comes from Hanleya hanleyi, assembly GCA_036873755.1. NCBI lineage: Eukaryota > Metazoa > Mollusca > Polyplacophora > Lepidopleurida > Hanleyidae > Hanleya > Hanleya hanleyi. The sequence continues at coordinate 48,861 of JAVTVY010013144.1, read as the reverse complement.
CCACCCGCCCCATAATAAGTCATTAGTAGTCCTGTCAGGGCGGGTTTAAATTGGTGGCCAGGTCACCGCTATTGCTCATGCGTTCTGGTACAGGTACTTGATATACCTGTATTCTTCAGTGTTCTACTTTTTCATTTTCGTTACATGTACTAAATTAAAGATTTGGACATTTCTAACTCAGACGCATGTAGCGGTGGTGCTGATCTGGCCTCCCATTTTACCCCAAATTCCACCATGTTCTTCACATTCCACTTGTACATTGCGAATTTTAGCATGTCTATGCGTAGCATTTTTATCCATACAAAATTTTATGAATCTTAATAAATTTCTTGTGTATTAATATACAGGTGTTGTGTGGTTTCTTGCCGGTACACTTCTAATTGATGGATACGTGTCAACGTACAATAGTTGGATAAGTGTTAGCATACAGTAGTTGGGTACCTGCTATCGTACAGTGTTATCGTACAGTGGTTGGATGAGTTTTATTGTACAGTAGTTGGATAAGTGTTATTGTACAGTAGCTGACCAAGTGTTATCGTACAGTAGTTGGATAAGTGTTCTCGTACTCCAGTTGAATAAGTAGTGTGGTACAATAGTTGGATGAGCGTATCAAACCAAAATGATAGTTATAATTGTCTTACTATTAATATTAAACCTGTTTGCTTATGTTTTGCTTCCAGTTAAGAATCAACTAATCTGGTGTCCGGATAAGAAGATATCTCGTGAGTCATCGGAACGTACCAAGGATCCATCTTCAACTGAGGCCTTTGTTGACGCCAGATATGTCCTATACAACAATAAAACCTGAGATGATTGACGGAGAACTTGATTTGTAGTCTGACACTAAGGTTTTGCTTACTAACATTGTGAACCTTGGCGATTCTGGAGACATGGAGAACAAATTTGTACTGTCCGAAGATGTGTCGGCGACAGGATTGCCTAATTCTGTAACTAACCAATCATGGAGAGATTCACTCACATCAAACAAACGAAGTATCAAATGTGAATTCAATGATCAGCCAATAGTTGATGGGAATGTTAAAACAGAAGCATTGATAAATGTGAGTGAGCCAGGTTTGTCTGTTAAATGGTAACAATATTCAGTCCCGACATTTAATTTTACGAATTCAAAATTTAATGCAATTTGAAAGTAAACTTGCTTCAGCTATATGGTGGCACTGATGTACAATATAAGCGGGCATTTATCCGTACTAGTCTGAAATCTGATCACATATATAGCTCATTACATAGTATAAAAATACCACATTAAGTAACATAAATCAAAGAACTGCAATATTTCGCCTTTAAGTTCTTTATATGTTGGCTACTCAGTTCATCGTGAGAATATCCTTGATGATGATCGAATATAGGAGTAACCTGACATTAAACTTGTCTTCCTTCTAGGCTTCAATCGATATTGGTCTAACTGGACAACCCGTCAAAATGGAGAAATTAGATGTATTGACGGGCGGACCTGTTCCCGTTATGATTTTCAAAGTCAACCGAGAATCGAGAAGCGTGTTTGAAGTGACTGATGAAAGGACAGAGGCAGATATTCGTGAATTCCAGTTATGTTTGAAACTCCGGATATGGTTCAATTACATAACAGAGAAATGGTGCCAGTACATACTGGAGAAGTGGAAAATGTCCGTACTGAAGAAATGCTACCAGTACATCCTGAAGAAATGATACCAGAACATGCTGAACAAGTGGTACCAGTACATGTACTTACTGGGGAAATGGTACCAGAACATAATGGAGAATTATTAGCAGTACCTTCCAGAGAAACGGTACCAGTACCAAAGATACAGAATATTAGAAGGAACACATCAGAAAAATGCTTAATATTTGACATTAGCCCTGCCCAGAAACATCATCTGTCAAATCACATAAAAACACGCTCAGGAGAAAAGCCATACAAATGCTCAGTTTGTGATTATGCCACTGTACGGAAACTGGATCTAATTAGGCATACAAGAAAACATACTGGGGAAAAACCGTATAAATGTTCGCAGTGCCATTATATCAGTGCCTGCAAATACAATCTGGCAGATCACATGAAGGCTCACACTGGAGAAAAGCCGTACAAGTGCTCAATTTGCGATTATGCCGCCATCCGGAAAAAATCCTTAATCGCTCATCTTCTAAAGCACACTGAAGAGAAGCAACTCAAAGGTGGGCAGTGTGACTCTGCTTTTGCCCACAAACCTGGCATTGTACCTCCTGTGGAAACACACACTGTAGAAAGACCATTCAAATGTTTACTGTGCTGTTACACCAGTGCCCACCAACAGGGTATTGCATCTCATATGAGAATACACAATGGGGAAAGACCATACAAATGTTTATCATGTTGCTATACCAGTGCCCACATAGATGATATTGCGTCTCATATGGAAGAACACAGTATTGAAGAACACTCTGGAAAAAGACTTTACAAATGCTCTAACTGTGACTATACCACTGCTCAGAAACAGGGTCTCACATCTCATATGAGAATACACAATGGGGAAAGGCCTTACACATGTTCACAATGTGACTATACAACTCGCAACAAAACATATTTCAATTCGCATAGGGCGAACAAGTGTTACCGAGAGCAATCCACATCTCCAATACTAATGCACCCTAAAGATAGGCCATACAAATGTTGACACTCTGCCAACATCAGTGGTTAACAGTGTTAACAGTTGTAAGCTGTGCAATATCTTCAGTTCTATATCATGGATTGGTGCCAAACTTGGGGAAGGGGCCCTCGGTGGTTGAGAGGTCTAAGACGTTTCGCTGGTGATCTGTGGTCTCGCACCTCTGACATGGCACGGGTTTGAGCCCAGCTGGTGCATATGTGAAAGCTTGCTATTTACTTGCCGACGGGTAGTGGTTCTCTCTGGGTACTTCGGCTTCCTCCACCATCGAAACTGGCTGCCATCATATGAGTGAAATAACCTTGAGTGTGATATTAAACCAAATCCCCCCTCCCAGACCTGGGGTATACCTTATCCATGGATCAAAGAAAATTATATTCATTCTGACATTAAAGGGTTACAGTTCAACATCACAGTGCCCCAATATTGAATCTAGTTTGACTAATTATAATATTCTTAGGTTGGACTCTCCAGAGTTGTCTTCCCTGTACAGCATTTGTCCCGTGGAGTTGTCTTTCCCTCTTTGATCAAGTAAAACTTTTGTAATAAAAAAAAATAAATCAAAAAAATCAAAAATCCACATGCATCTACTAATTTAACTGGCAGAAGGTTATTTTTTTTCATGAAATTTATATCTGTTAATTGACTCCAACAAACTGATGTTAGCACCCATTGAGGTTCTTTTCGTCAGTTTCTTTAAAGTCTTTTTTTTTAACTTCGGGAACAATTACTGGTCTGAAATAAATTATTTGAAGGAAAATCAAGTTTTTCTTATGTTGTCTGACCATGGTCGATTACAGTGTGAGAATTGTGAGCTCTCGGCTCTTGTGTTGTGGGAATAATGTAGGTCAAGGTCATTTAGGCCTGAACATGTGGGAGAAAAAATGGAAAATTGTGTTCCAGTTCATGGATGTGGGATATGATCAAATGCGAAGTATGGCTTAAACTCATTGCAAATAATTGATTTTGGTTGATAATACTAACCCTGTCTGTCTTGGGTTACCAAGGGTACATAGTATGATTGTGAGGTTATCAATGTTTTGTCTATTATAATCTTCGTCTGTGTGATAGCGTTGTTGTCGCATCTGATCAACATTGTTAAGGTGTGCGCCGGCGTATATTGAAGCCCATAAATCTCTTGTTCGACTGTATAGAATAGATTCTCATAAGACACCACAATATTGATGTATTCTGCTTAAAAACACATAATAAGTATTGTCCTTGGCCCTGGACTGTACAGCTGTTATTGTATTGTCTAATGTTTGTGTGTTATAGCGAGGAAAAACTTGAGCGCAGGTGGTACTTTTGCGAGGGTGACTGGCGGTTCATTTAACTGCGTTAACTGACGTGCTGTCCATGCAAATGAAAATAAGGAATTGGTACCCAAACACAGACAGCCACTTCACCATATATGCTCCAGATGGAAAATTTGCATATAAAGGAAAATGTAGATAAGTATCCAGTCTCAGATAGAGCTTAGGAACAATAGATGTCTTCGCCTAGACAGGAACAATATGCACAGCAAATTAGAAGTTGATTGACGAAGGCATTCGGAAGCCATCCGACGGAAAAGATTGAACAAAAGGGAAGTTTTCATATAAGGAGATTTGTAGAAAAAAAACAGTCCCCAGTTTCGGACACCGCTGAAAAACAAGAGGTGTTTTTCCCTGGGCAGGAGCAATGTGCACCACAAATTTGAAGTTGATGACAAAGGCATTCCAAAGTTATCCGACGGAAAAGAAAAAGTGAACGGAAGCAGAAGCGAAAGAAAGAAGATGACAAACACATAAGGCATCCCTAATCATCGAATTTGAAATCGCGAACGCGGATTTCTTGGATTCCTCAGTGTGTCCGTAGTTGAGAAGGGGATGTGCTGTGCTTCTTTTTGGTCAATTCAGTGCCATCGTAGGCGAATGTAGGTCAAATGACATCATACAGGTAAGACGGTGGAATGAAATAAGAAATGTTCATGTTCACCATTCTTTGCGCGATGTACAGTTACCGTAATACTGTTTAGGGAATAAAGAGTGACTTGATCAAACAGTGATATGAAGGCGGTGATCGTGACCTGATTATGGACACGGATAACCCACAAGCCCTGGTTGGGGTGAAAACAAGACCGTTAATACCCCTGAGAAAACAATACAACCGTGCTTGGCATAACTGTACTCATCCCGTCAGCCATCAATCCATGAATATATAACAAATACCACAACACGCGATATAAAAGTAACACAGAATTTTTTGTTTAAAAAAAACATTGACAAACACACGCCTGCCATTTTGTCCATTACTTGCGGGTGGTTGGGTGGGTTCAGGTTCCTGTTGCTTCAATGCATTTTGCTGAGAAGCAACAGGAAATTGATAATGTGATGTCTAGTACTGTAATATCACTTGTCTTATCTTGCACCATGTAAGCGTCCTGTCTGTGTCTTGTGCGCTGTCCTCAGTGTTTTATGGGGTGGATGGAGAGTGTCTGGTTCTTCTTTGAAGTATCAGGAACACAACTGGGCTGGATGGTGCTTAGTTGGTTCGTCGTGATATAGCTGAAATATTGTTGAAAGCGACGTTAAATTCTATTCACCCACTCACTCACTTGTCCATTACTTTAGCCTTTCAGAAGTGTCCGTTTGGCCTAGTCATCCACCATAATGCGCCATTGGTCACGTACGGGTTCAGTGGTTTGATTTGATATATCAGTTAGTCTTGTGAATACGAATATCTCAGCAGGCCTTCATGCTCTTTTTGCAGGCTTTGTGAGAATCTGTCGGTTCTCTGTCGCATTTCATCTCTGTAAAATATGAAAACAAACAGTTTAATTCGTTCAAATTCGCTATAGAATGTTTGCATGGCATCAGTTATATAATTAACATGCTTAGACTAACGCTAAAAAATCAAGGTTTGAACAATGTTGATGTGGCAAATGAACTAGCAATGTCGTTACCCCTCCCTCCTCAATCCTTCCTATCTTTAAGTACCAAAATTCACTTGAAATGTTTAACTCTCCATCAAGGCCTTGGCTGGCCGGTACTGTGGGATGTACGATTGACAGCAGTGATGATACCGTACACATGAGGCGTTGTTATTGCGTGGCTGTCAACTTCATCGTCCGAACTCCCACCTGGTCTTGCGTTGATGGTCCGTGTCGTGGGTGAGGATATGGCGGGGAGTAGTAGGGAGGGAGCAAGATAGGGCTCATTTCACCCGGATGTAGTGACGTCACGGGGAGGATTGAGGAGGAACTAGTGGCGCCATCTGTACACTCTGGACGCAAGGGAGACAACTCGATCTGCCAGAGTTTGGCCGCCTTCTTGAATTTTTGAGGAGGTGTGGGCGGCCATCTTGAATGTTGTGGAAAAGGGGATGTATTTCTCCGCGGTGATGCGGTCCTGGCGGTGATGCGGTCGAGGGAAAAGGCCTCCGCGGAGAAAAAGTAGTCCCTAGACTGGAAATACGCTACATGGTCCGATGGGGTCGAGTGAGGTATCAAAGTGAAGCTTATGTGAAGGGGCATCTAATGGGCTGGGTGTGGGGTTGAAATAGCGTCATTCTGCGCATGCGTGGTGGCCCAAGGGTATGAAAATAGACGTTTTGAGAGCTAGGGGAGTCCCTAATGAGCCGATGGAGTTGAGTGAGGTATCAAAGTGAAGCATTCGTGAAGGAGCATCAGATGGGCTGGGTGGGTGCATGTAAAATTTTTCCTGAAAAAAAAACGGAACACGGACTTTATCGAAAAATCCGGCAAAATGCCTATAATGGGTATGGGGGGTATATAGGTCGCCGGGCTTAACAGGAGTTATCTCCCCCTGGACTCAGATTTCGGTGGATATTATGGCAGAACGAGGTCCTATCAGAATGATATAAATTTGCCAGTGTAAATTTTCTTTACAAGAGAACCCATTGACAGTCCATAAAGGATGGAATGGATGTATGTTATTATGGTTTTACAAATTATTTCTCAAGTTTCTGAAGTATTTCCCATGTTTCTAGGAGAAAATTGAGTGCAACATTACCAATAATTTGACTTGGTTACATCTCTTATTTGCATTTTCCCGCGTTTCTGCTATCATTGGAAAGCGGAAAAGCAACCACGGCCTTCATATTGCCGAATGGATAACCATTATTAAGAAGAAATAGGTTAATTTTGAGTTTTGTTCTCGAAAATCCTGCTAGAATTGGCAAAATTGATCAAAACAAAGATGGGGTAGGGGGAAAGTTATCGGTCGGATTTCCCAAAATAATATGTATAACTGGCAAGTGTTGTATACCGCCATACTCGCAAACACTCTGAGATTACGATACATGTGAATAATTAATTTCGAAAAAAACATCCTGCCCCTTAAGGTGGCCCTCCACAGTTTCGTAGTAATGGCCCCTCTCTAATTTCATAATACGATAGACTGCCCTTGTTCTGCTACATCATAATTCTTCTTGTCTTCTTAATAGCTTATATCTATAATGCCATCCTATTCAGCATTATCAACGCTGCAAACGAGTACGTACAAATCGAGTGCTGGCTTCGTCTACACGCTGATCGGGATCATGGAGTAAAGTTTGTCCTGCCTCAGTTATGCCCCTTGGGTGTGCCTAAAAATCGGGACTCATTTACGGGAAGAAAATCTGACAAAAAACGGGCAGGTTGACACCCACTTTTGTTTGCCTTGAGCCGAATTTGACCATTTTTCGACATTTTTAAGGGGTTTTCTAGGAAAAATGAAGCAAGCATGGAGGAGAATGTTCGAGTTAAATTTTTCTATAACATAGCAGTGTTATATCTTAAAATAATAGTTTCATCATGCTCTTTCAGAAAATATATACATATAAGTGATTTGGGTTGAAGGTTTTGCGACAACTGGTGGCCGAAAAACGGACCCATAGTCTATTCCATGCCGAATAAAAGAATCTCCGGAGTGCACCCTTTAAGGCATAATACTGGGGGGTATAGGACCAATGTTTGTCCCCCTGGGAAACCTACTTCTATACATTTGCGGTAGGGTTGTTTGGATTTGTTTTTCACGTCTCGTCATTTAGAACACGATAGGAAGTGTCCCGGAGCGAATCGGTGAATTTTTTGAAAAAGTACGATATAGCCCCATATAGTCCTATACTGGGGGTATAGGACCAATGTTTGTCCCCCTGGGAAACCTACTTCTATACATTTGCGGTAGGGTTGTTTTGATTTGTTTTTCACGTCTCGTCATTTAGAACACGATAGGAAGTGTCCCGGAGCGAAACGGTGAAATTTTTGAAAAAAGTCACCGAGGCCTGGGTAGGCCCATAGGCCTATACTGCATGGCTATGGGTGTATAGGGCCATACGGGGTGGACGTATTGGAGTCTAGGTGGGCCACTAAAGGTCCGATGGGGTCGAGTGAGGTCTTATTTTGAAGCTCTCATGCAGGAGCACTTGACTACACTCATGGTTCGTACGTTGTCAATAGTCTGCGCATGCGCAGCCTGGTCGTAGTAGAGAAAGCAGGCATTTTTGGGGGTGTGGGTGTGTTTGGGTTAGAGATGGACTATTCACAGTTCGAATGGATCGTGTGAGGTATCCATGTGAAGCCTAGGTGAGGGGGCATCTGATGGGGGTGATTGCGGGGTTGAAATATCGTCACTCTGCGCATGGGCAGTGGACAAAGGGGTATGGAAATAGACGTTTTTGGGGTCTAGGTGGGCTCCTCATGGGCCTATTGTGTCGAGTGAAGTATCCATGTGAAGCCTAGGTGAGGGGGCTAGACTAGGGTGTCGTTTCCATTCTGCTGCGCAGGTCACGTGGGTTGTGACGTCACTTCCGGCTGTGGTGAATGGGGCGTGACCTTTGGACCTGTCTAGACTTGTCTGTGTCTGTCATGTACTGGGGTTTTTTCCCACAATGGCGTTCACCTTCGGACGTGGTTTGGTGGGTCTGCGCAAGTGTGTGACGTCACTTTCGGTTTTCACTAAAACTACCTCCAAACCCAGAAGAGTTCCAATGTTCAACCTCCGGGGTGTTTTCCCGGCCCGGCCCGGCCCGCCCCGGCCGCAGCGCGCGCGCGCGCGGGAGTGATCTGATGCCGCAGCGCGCGCGCGCGGGTTCTCCGGAAGTGCGCGTCATCACCGGCAGTGCGCGCGCGGATCAAAAGGTGACATCCAGGTCAAAAGGTCCAACGTCCAATGAGACAATGTTGCGGCATCGATATAGTCAGAGCTTGAGCACAAAAAAGGGGATTCTAGATTAACCTGGGAAGGATGGGCAGGTCCATTTGGACCAATCAGCGGTCGAGAAAAAGAACCAATCAGCGGTCGAACAATCAGCCAATCGAATTGGGGTACTCACGGTGTGCTTTCGCCTACGTCCGCGCCTACATCTGGGTTCTTGTACGCCCGGGTAATGTTTTCTGGACATGGATGGGTTACCTTTGGCTGCATTCTAGGCCACTGATTGGCTAATGCGGTGTTCAAGGCCAGTTTCAAGCATTATGCTCATATAACTTATAGTCATAAACTTAATCTATACGTGTTGGACGAGTCTTCACTCACCGTCTTCCTTTACACGTACCTCAATGAAATGTCCGCTCCAAACCTAGACCAAAACACGTACTTGGTCTGTGGGCTGATTTCATTGGCTCTCTATTTTACTATAGTGCTCTTGCATTCTAACATTGATGGGTTACATTTTGGCCCCATCCTACACCACGGATTTCAGTTTGACTGAATCTCCACATTGGGCATTTATGCATTATGAATAAAACACACAAGACAGGGTTTTTTGGTGAGATCTCATTTTGTTTTTTATTCAGTAACAACAACAACGTGAGAACAACCACGTGAAAACTGAAGCCCAGAACAGGGGGGCTTGTAAACTGAAGCCCAGAACAGGGGGCTTCTACATTGAAAGAACTGAAGCCCAGAACAGGGGGTTTGTAAACTTAAGCCCAGAACATCGGGCTTATGTACATTGAAAGAACTTAAGCCCAGAACCGGGCTTGTACATTGAAATGATGGGCGGCCCAGTCATATACGAGTACATCGCGGTCCTCGGCCTTGGGGTACTCGTCAAACATCTGTACGATCGTAGATAAAGGTCTTCCCCGGCATCGATGGTACAGGTAAAACAAGCAATATTGTCCGCACACGCTACTGGTCACGCTTTGCAACGTTTGACTGTTCCAACACCACGTCTCTGTGCCTTGATCCATGAAGTCTGTTAAATCGGGATGGAGGGGTGGCAGGCCGTACGGGTCAAAGTATTGGCCCTGCTGTTCTGTCAAATACACGGCCACCCAATGTTCACCGGGCCGATCCATCGGGTCCGTGTTGAGAACGTAAGCAGCAGGATACATGCGGTCTAATGGGAACACATCTCGGGCGAACACCCCTTGAAAGACCATACGTGTCTCTGGGTCATTCTCCAGCACGGTGGTTATCTGGTCTGTATCCATGTTAGGTGGAGAAGTCACACAGCACGTTGCGCGCCTTGTGCACTTGAATGATGTCAAACTCGGCGTAGCAGATCACATTGACGGCGCTCCGGAGGGCTCGTTGAAAGTGGATTTCCAACCGTGAATTGCCTTGCTTGGCGAGGGTCAGCTGATGGTCGTTCTCTAAGGTAGGGGTCAAATCGAAACAGAACAACGTGTATCCGTTCCCGTAGTCCTCCCGACTGATGAAATTCCCTTCGTCCTGGTTGATTTGACCGGTGGCTGTAAACAGGCTCTGATAGGCTCGAATGAAATTCCGCGCCCAAAATTCGGTGTTAAGGCCGTGGCTGGGACCTGTTGTCCATCCACATGCAGGGCCACAAAATTGATGCCGAAATGTTTAAAGTCAAACGGGTTCTCTGGGTAGGCTCCGCTGAAACTGGTATTTTTCACACAGGCCAGGATCAATCGCTTGGGTAGTTCCCCCAGGAACAGGTTTTCTTTGTTGGCGCTCATATTTCCAGCAGACACAGAGAACACTTTGGTTTGCACACGTCGGATAGGGTACTGGGCTGGTTTTGTTTCCAAGGCTTTCATGTGTCCCAATTGAACGGCTGGATTCGGTTTCACTTTTCGGACATACAGGACTGCGTCTTCGATGACAATCTTATAGTCAGCTGCATGCCCCTCTACGTTAGTGGCCATCAAGGCGAAGGTCGGAGGCGCCCGTATCAGTCGGATTTTGATGGGGATCTTGTTCAACAGGTACCGGTCTTGCATGAACATGTCTGCGCGCAGTCGACCTATGAGATCCACCGAGACGCCGTTCGCGGTCAAAGCCTTCCGTTTGCTATATCCCGTATTGTCGTTCTCTGCGCCCATGTGCCCGGCTCTGTCCTGGTAGGATAAAGCGGCTGTCAGTTGAGATTTTTTAGCCTCTCGTCCATGCGACAACAGCGTCTCGATGTAGGTTCGATAGGGGTACGTGTTGGGCGAGTCACTGATGAGTTTGTCGCTGAGAAATATATCCACCTGTTGAAACATCGAGTGCAGCCAGAGATTCGTCGGGCCCACCGTTGCTTGGTCGGCGATTCTGGTGCCATCTCCATTGACGATCGTGGCTTTCACATACAAGTATGTATGGGCTAAATCCACATAGGCCGTATCCGCATTACTGATGGCGAACTCGATGGGCCCTGTTGCGTTGATGCTGGACAGCGGGAGATGCTCCACCCATAATCCTTGTTCGGCACTGGTCTGTGTGGGCGGGACGGTCCACAAATCAAATTCACTGTTGGTGGAGGGGCAGGACTCGGCGTGGATCAAGGACGTGTTTTAAGAAAAGATATCCCGGGTCTTCGATGTGCGTCGTCGCTGGGTCGGTCGTCGACTGGTGCGTGCTCTCGGTGGGGCAGGTCTTTTATTCCCTACGGTACGTTGTGCTTTGGCCACCAAGACGCCTCCCGCTTCTTTGGCCCGCCGTTTCAAGGCTTCTTTGGGTGCCGTACCCCCCAAGACATCACCGGCCACTTGCAGTCCACTGCGTACCGCTTGTTTGCTGATTGCTTTCACCCCACGCGTCACCAAGGGCAGGAACGTTTTGACGATGCTCCCGAGTATGTTCCCCAGTTCATGTCCACGTTGCATGCGTGCACCACTAAAAACCGGAAAGCCACCCCCGGCCTGTTGGGCATAATAGTCCATATAGCTGCGTGCATCGCACTCGTAAGGCACCTTCATTATACAAAGTGGGGAGCACGTGCTTGTCGAAAATGAAGTGTCAGTACCACTTTCCCGCGTTCGAATGCCACTGGTCGTCCCGTGTCATCTCTTATATCCACCGTGATAGTGTTGATGTGGGTTTGTCGTACTGGCAGGTAGAGCATGTGGGTGAAACTGTGGGTGACTTGATCTCCATACAACTTTTTAATGGGGACCACCCGTAACAGAGGTGTGTGGATATCGCCCACAATATGGCTGTCCACCACTTCCGAGTAGACGTAGAGTCCGTACATACCCGACTTCATATCCATCGGGATCTCGCCTTGGTGGGCGGTGGGACCAGCGAACGTCCGTAGATCGAAGCCCAGCATTTGCTGTAGGATAGGACTCAGTACGACACTCGCGTTGGCGAAGACGATAAGCTCTGCCTTGTCGTTGTGTGCGTTGTAATCGAAGTTCACGTGATTCTTGAAGGGATAGGCTTTGATGGGTTTGGAAGTATTCGTGACCTCCCGTAGAGCCTTATAATGCAACAGTCTTGACAGCCCACCCATGAACTCCTTGGGAGTATCGTATTGGCCTTCGGGGAGGGTGAGTCGGGTGTCTTTTCCTTCGTAGGTCACGTCGTACCACACTTCATTGGCTCGCACGTTGTACCACGAGTAAGGGTATTGCATATCCACGAGGCCACATTCCCATCGTCCAGGTAAATGCAACGGTTGCGGTAACTGGGTCACGTACTTGGCCACGGTGTTGTCAGGAAACACATCCAGCGAACTTTTACTGGGTAGGGTGAGGTAAAACATGGCGACTGAGCTGTCCTGCTGCTGCTGTTCGTTTTAATAGGTCTTCTAGGCCTTGGGTGGTTCTGTCCGGCGTCGTGTTCGTCGCGTTGACTTGCTATGTGTCACGGTTCTCGAGATGTGGGGTGTCCTGATCAAGGGTGGTTTTTTAAAGGTCTGAAAAGAAGGTGCCCGTTGTGATGGTGGAGTTTTGGGGGGTGACTCCGGTTCCCAGTCGGATTCCCAAGAAGGTAGTGGGCCACTCGGATATTGCTGGGTTCGCTGCATAAAGGCCCAGCGGTGGGGGTTCCCCACCAATTCCTGTGGTACATGCATGTCTTTCAATCCTTGAGCGAAGACCTCCCATCCTCGAGGATTCGTGTGCGACCTGCGTTGACGCATCAGGTCATTCACTAAATCCGTCATGTGGGTGCCGGGGACCACCTGATTCTGTACCAGGAGTTCGCCTTTATCATTCCAGGTCATGTTAGGATTCTGTTTCATCCGTTGTAATACCAGGCCAGATTGTTTCTTGAACGATGCAGGTACACTCTTCAGCACTTCGTCTTCCACCCACTGTGGGGCTGTGGGTGGTACCCCTGGTAATGGCGGCTGTTGGAGCGGTGCTGAGGTCGGCGGTGTGTCACGTGGTGGTGGTGGTGGTGGTGGGGTAGACAGGGTTTTGTATTGGTCCATGAACGTCATGTACCGTTGAAGCGTCTCATCACTGTCCCTTAACCCTGGTCTCTGTAAGATCTGTTGCATCTCTCCATCGAGGGTGTTTACGGTCTTCACCGTAGGTGGGACAGGGTAGGGCGATTGGAGGTTTTGAAGGAACCGTGGTTCGACGAGGACCATTTTTTTCGTGTGGTTCATTGTCGGCCGAAGAGTCCACCCAATACTGGACCCAACACGGAGGCGGCCAACGGTGCTAAGATGGCCCGGAGAAAGCCGCCTTTCTGTAACACCTTTTTCTTTTGTGTTTGAGGGACCCGCTTCTGGACTAGGGTTCGGAGACCTGTCTTATGCTTGGCCAACTTGGTCTTCTGAGCCGGAGTCAGTGGTACGTTGCCTTTTAACAAGTTGTACCCGATCTCGCACAGACAGCGTACAAGGTCAGGGTCCGCACCGCGTACAATGGTTCGGACTAACTCAGGTGGGGCCGTCTTCAATACACGGAGCGTGGGAGCGTGCTTCCGTACTCGCGCAGACATCCTGTACAACTAATGCCAGAACCCACAACTCTGCTCTTTTTATCTACCTCAGAGACAAAGTCAACCCTGCTGTGGTATTCATTCTTTTTATTATCCCCATCATCAAACACACAGACCCCAGCTGGGGGCGCCACTGTGGGTGTGTTTACATTATTTTTGCATGTACACGTGATGGGCCTCTCCGGGAAAGATGCCGGTCCGTAGTCGAAGATGTTCGGGGGTGGCTTGCTTGAGGTCGAAGAGCATATACCCGTGCTGAGGGGTTGTCGCATCTTTAAAGGCTTCCAACGCAAACGGTGTGCGGCCGGGATACATCTGTCTCGCCAGGTGCAGCAGTTGAGTGGTATCTCTCGGGTTTTTGAAGACCACCAGGTAGTGGGCATTTAAGCTGATGTTCCGATGTTCTTTGTTTTTACTGAACAGATTCTGCACAATGTAGATGATGCTGAGCCGTCGATGATGGCTGCCTTTGGTAAAGAGTTGGGTCACCCGCGCATCCGTCTCCGCCATGAGATCATCCAGAACCACCAAGGTGTCGGGTTCCAAATCGGCCAGGTTGGTAGGCCTTCCACGAACGTGATGTGGGGCATTGCTGCATACGCTTCCTGCCATTCTCCGTAACACCACACGACTCGAGCAATGGGTGGGGTGATCATGCTGTCGGCGTGTTGAAGGAGCTTCCTGACGAAGTGCGTTTTGCCGGAACCCGTCGGTCCTGCGATGACGCAAGTGAAGGGATGCTGCCACCGAGGGTCCATGGTACGAGGTGTATCCGTTGTCGTGGTAACCCGCTCTTGTAAATTTCGTACGAGTGAACTGGAGTGGTGGGTACAACGTCGGTCGTCGTTGTCTGTTCACTGTCAGGGATGATGATGGTGGTGGTGGGTACAACGTCGGTCGTCGTTGTCGGTTCACTGTGAGGGATGAAATCCGGTGGGTTTTCAGACGAAGTAGGTGTACTTGGTGTAGGTGTGGAGCTTGGTGTGGAGCTCGTTGTGGCTTGTACACGGGGTGTGGTGGTGACTGGGCTCGATACGGGGTTGACTGGTGCTCTCTGTAGACCGGTTTCACTGATGGCTGGTGTTCTCAGTTGGTTAAGTAACGTGCTGACATAGGCTACGTCGTAAAACACACCTCCGTACAACACACTCAGCAGGGTTAGCACTATCACCACAAAGCCCACTTGCGCTTTGCGCGTTTTGGGAGACGCTGTGTTCAGAGGCAGCTGCTGTTGGTCCATAGCACTGTAGTCGAACGTGGAATGAAGGATGACGGCAGTGGTGTCTCGCTTTATAGTCGTTTCACCTGGTGGCAGCGACCCAGGAATTGAAGGAACTGGGCCAGCCTTGCCATTTGACGAAATGAAACAGTTTGCCACGTCGACGTTCCGTTTTCAAAATCTGCTCCACCGTGTAGTAGTCTTGCTGTGTTTTTACGACAGGCTGTAATTCCGTCTCGTAAAACGTCCCTAGCAACGGTTCCCCTTGAAGATCTTCCAGTTCATAGACTCGCTGCTGTCGGGGTAGGTGCCGTTTAATCAGGAAGTGCTCATCGCTCCAGTTGGGCAAGTAACCTTTCTCAAATTGGCCTTTGACTTTACTGATCCGTACAGGGTCCCCGACCTTGTACACCGCCTTCGTCGTTCGCTGCGATGGCCTGGGGTACAAGACACGCCGGACTTGGGCTTCATTGCGTTGGGTCACGGTAATGGGGGCTCTCTCTATACTCCGATGATAGGCTCGATTGTAACCCCTCACAAGTTTCGGGAGAACATCGATGTACCGCCTTGTATTCTTATAGGTGAAATATTTATACATGCGGCCTTTGAATGTCCTGTTGAACCTTTCCACCACGGAAGCCTTGGTCTCGTTGTACGTATGGAAGAAAAACACCTTCTGTTTCTTGAGAAAGGCTTGGAACGGTCTGTTGAGGAATTCCGTGCCTTCGTCGGTTTGCAAATACAAAGGTTTGCGCCCGGTCTTGAAGATGTCTTTGAACGCCGCTATGAGATTCACCCCCGTTTTCGACCGGATGGGTACCACCCACGCATACTTGGATAGGATATCGATGCACGTCAAGATATACCGATTCCCATCGTTGTGTTTGGCAAAGGCGCTCATATCGACCAAATCCGCTTGCCACTGGGCATCTATTCCTCCCACGATGACCCGGTTCCGTAGAAAATGGCGACGGACAGCTCGATGTAAGGTATAGGTGTCTTGTTTTCTTAACCAATCTCGGACTTGGGCACGTTGTATCCCCTGGGGTTTGGCCGCTCGATAGAGAGCCGACAATGCACTATAGGCCGCCGGACTGTCGGGACTGTAGTATAAGTTATCCAACACCTTCTCCCAGCGCTTCATGGTGACAAAATGGTGATGCACCCTGGCTCTATCGTTTATTTATAACGGGTATATCTTGGGCCGGAGTTTCTTTCTGATTTTCTTCGTTGGCTTCCACAGTGTCCATGGTAAATGACCAGTCCAACTCGTCTGATGACCGCTTGATAAGCACTTGATCCACATCTACCACGGCATCTTCCAATGCAGACCATAGATCAGGGTGAAGGGTAAAATGCACTGTACCCCCATCTAGCCGAGCCAATTGAGCAAAGAAAGGACCGCGTCGGATGTACACATCGTGACACAAGTGGATGAGGTCGCCGTCCAGTTCACCAGACAACATCCGTTTGAATTTGGTCCAGCCCTCTCGGGACAGACGAATGTGAGCCGGGCACGGTTGTGTAGGGTCCGCATCACAGATGTCTCCCACCTCCTCCATGATATCGACCGTATCCGCATACACGTGCAGGAAAACCTCGGGGGTAAAGCTGAGATACGCCAGTATCATATGCTCCGCCATGGTCAGTACGTGAATGGTACCAGAGTTGACTGTCTCTCGTATTTATAGGGAGAACCCCGTGAGATCAAAAGGATCAGGTGGTCATATCACTGGGCTGACTGAGTCTAGCCGGGTAATCAATGGCATCGTCGTCGGATTCATGGCCAGACAGTTGTTCATTGGGTTCTGCCGCCGCTTCTCTCAGGGCACGAGCCCACTCCAACTCGTCTGATGACCGCTCGTCCGGTGTAAACAGCTGGTCCACGATAGGCACCACTTTCTCGAAGGCTATCCACAGATCGGGGTCTAGGGTGAAGCTTCGCGTAGGGTCTTGGTAGCGGCCCATGCGTGGGAAGAAGGGTCCACGGTATACGTAGATGGCATTGTCTATGTGGATGACGTGTCCATCGAGCTCGCCGCTCAACACCCGTTTAAATTTGGTCCAGCCGTCACGGTGTAGCGTAACCGTATTCGATACGGTCTCAGCGGGCGACCAGCAAACATCTCAACGGCCTTCCACGAGGGTGACTTTATCTTCATAGACGTGTAACCCCACCCGGGGTGTAAGGGGCAGGATGGCTCGTAGGACGGGTGACATACTTGCTCCAATGACGATCGTTGAATGACACACACTCTGTCTGACCCTCGTAATTATAGTCAGGTCCCACTGTCAATACCACAGCGCCAGGGTCAATAGGGCACAGACTAGTGTGAGGCCAACCAGCCGTCGCTGGTTTCGGCGTGAGCGCTCCTGGTCCATAGCCCGAGCATCAAGGATGGCTGTCATAGTCCAGTAGTGGTGAGTGATGGCACACCTCTCCATCGAGTGCACTCTGTCGAGGACCGCTTCTGTGAACTCGTTCAGGATCTGGCGTCGCCCCTCGTTGTCGTCGCCATCTGCAAACATGGACCGGACCACTGCTCGGTAACCCGTGAGTGAATTCACCACGGAGGCATGCTGTAAAATGCGAGTCGCATAGGGCTGGATCTCCGTCATGGCTCTGCAACCGTAGAAATGAAGGTGTGGGATCCAGAGAGACGTGTTTTATAGACCAGGTCACACATGCGCGCCTAGACGTCGGGTGTAGTCCGTGATGCGTACTATTCTGATGGGTTAGTCCAAAAAAGAGAGCAACAAAAACAACACAGATTACAGGTCAATCCTTTTATTATGCGTGAATAACCTGTAAACATCATAGGAATTCATGTACTGACCTGTCTGTGGGGGTTTCCCACAATGGCGTTCACCTTCGTGTCTTTTCGGGTACGTCCGTGTCTTTTCGGGTACGTCCGTGTCTTTTCGGTAAAGTCCGTGTCTTTTCGGTAAAGTCCGTGTCTTTTCGGATCGGTGACGTCCGTGTCTATCATCCGGGCACTTTGCGTCTGCGCCTGCATTGGGTATGCATGAAGGTCTTCATGCGCGCGCGCGCAATGCGGCTCAGTCGTACACCAGTACACCAGTCTCGATCCTCGACTTGGGGTAGAGTGTGCTAAAAATAGATTACCAGCTAGTGTGCTATAAAAGGGAAGCGGCCTTGCCATTTCATCAGACACTCTATCAACCACCAAGATGTTCACTTGCACAACTTGCCAGAAGCAGTTTACTCGTCTAGATAATTTACGACGCCACGAGGCCTCCACCCACAACGATGCACGGTATAGTTGTATAACCTGCGCACGGTCATTTAATCGGGAGGATCAGTTAGTGCGCCACGAACGTTCATTCCACGAGGGCGCGACGGAACAATGTAAGGATTGTGGTCAACTCTTCAAACGAAGCAGTCAGTTGCTGCGACATCAACGGTTGATTCATGGCCCGTCTCCACAGTTTTGGCGACAACTTCCTACTGAAGAGGAGCCGCGGAAGGTCAGACCCAGTGAAGATAAGCCCGGGGAGACGAACGCCACTGGTGATGCGATGACGGAGAGCCCGCCTATACCAACAGTTGGGAAGAGCCTGGATTTCCAGCCGGACCCCACCGTTACGATTTCGAGTCATACGTCATACATCGAACATTTTCTGGACGAGCCCATAAATGTTCCTAGCGATCTCTTACCCGAATATCATCCAGAGAGTGACATCTCTCGGCGCCATTGGACCATGAGACGGCACTGTTTCCACCGTCATCGCCCTATTCAAGATATCTACAATTTCCCACTGACCAAGCTCACCCGTCTACGCAGCTACGTGGAAACCAACTTCAATGACCAACCTACGGCCTTCACATTAAATGTAGCATTTGGGTACATCTTATGCCATAAGGTGACGGGTGAATTGCGCTATTTCTATTCCAGTGCCATCCACCCAGTGTACGACCAGCCGTTTACCATCATTAACCGGAGGTCACTAGAGATGATGCTGGACCAAGTGGAACAATTGGATGTCTTGGGATGGGCCCAACAACAACGACCCAACACCAAGTGGACAGTGAAGAGGGTGACCAATGTTACATTTTTCCTTACCAAGGTGATTCACCACAGCCATCGGTTGAATGCGTCACTCGTGCACTGATGAATACCATAACATGCCGTACATACTCTCTATGTCTACATGCTGATCATTGATGTTTGATATTTCAATTTGTTTTGCTGTGAACATACTAAACATACCCAGGGCGGCTCCCCCAGCCTGGGTATGATGTAACATTGGGGATAATAAACTGTATGAACATTGCTGAACTTGTTGTTATTCACATCACCCCATTGACTTGATAGGCAGGTCCCATTAAGCCCGGGGACCAATATTAATCCTTTTGGCTAGAGGTGATAGGGGTTTTCCCCTATTTTAGGGGTAAAGTCCGTTTTCCGTTTTTTTTTCAGGAAAAATTTTACATGCACCCACCCATGACTGGATGCCCCTTCACCTAGGCTTCACATGGATACCTCATACAACTCCATCGGCCCATTAGAAACCCCGCTCGATCCCAAAACGTCTATTTTCATACCCTTTGGCCACCGCGCATGCGCAGAATGCCGATATTTCAACCCCACACCCAGCCCATCAGATGCCCCTTCACGAATGCTTCATTTTGATACCTCACTCGACCCCATCGGACCTTTAATGGCCCACCTAGACTCCAATACGTCCACCCCGTATGGCCCTATACACCCATAGCCATGCAGTATAGGCCTATGGGCCTACCCAGGCCTCGGTGACTTTTTCAAAAATTTCACCGTTTCGCTCCGGGACACTTCCTATCGTGTTCTAAATGACGAGACGTGAAAAACAAATCCAAACAACCCTACCGCAAATGTATAGAAGTAGGTTTCCCAGGGGGACAAACATTGGTCCTATACCCCCATATAGGCATTTTCCCGTAATTTAGAATAAAGTCCGTGTTCCGTATTTTTTCAGGAAAATTTTTACATACACCCACCCTGGAACTAGGGGGAGATAACTCTATTGATAGGCGAGCCCCCGTTAAGCCCGGCGACCTATATACCCCCCATACCCCATATAGGCATTTTCCCGGATTTTTCGATAAAGTCCGTGTTCCGTTTTTTTTCAGGAAAAGTTTTACATGCACCCACCCAGCCCATCTGATGCTCCTTCACGAATGCTTCACTTTGATACCTCACTCAACTCCATCGGCCCATTAGGGACTCCCCTAGCTCTCAAAGCGTCTATTTTCATACCCTTGGGTCACCACGCATGCGCAGAATGACGCTAGTTCAACCCCACACCAAGCCCATTAGATGCCCCTTCACATAAGCTTCACTTTGATACCTCACTCGACCCCATCGGACCATGCAGCGTATTTCCATTCTAGGGACTGCTTTTTCTCCGCGGAGGCCTTTTCCCTCGACCGCATCACCGCCAGGACCGCATCACCGCGGACGAATACATCCGCTTTTCCACAACATTCAAGATGGCCGCCCACACCTCCTCAAAAATTCAAGATGGCGGCCAAACTCTGGCAGATCGAGATGTCTCCCTTGCGTCCAGAGTGTACAGATGGCGCCACTAGTTCCTCCTCAATCCTCCCCGTGACGTCACTACATCCGGGTGAAATGAGCCCTATCTTGCTCCCTCCCTACTACTGCGGGGAGTTCGTATTTCTTCTGTTGAGAATAACAATAAACAATCACGTGAATAACGCCCGACACACGAATAAAATTCGCACCCGCCAATGTCTCGTAGCACTGAGAATGATTGTTAAAGGTACCCATCCATTCTT
Organism: Hanleya hanleyi; assembly: GCA_036873755.1. NCBI lineage: Eukaryota > Metazoa > Mollusca > Polyplacophora > Lepidopleurida > Hanleyidae > Hanleya > Hanleya hanleyi. The sequence goes on along the minus strand of JAVTVY010013144.1, from coordinate 28,080 downwards.
CTAATTTGACAAAAAATGTGTTCAAAAGTTATGAGTTAAGTCCCAAATGTAAAACTATTTTGTTTTAACCCAATGTAATCCTTTGGCTATTTTCATACCCCCTTCCATCTTCTCCACTACTTGGAACAGACCGATTTCTTATTTTTGGATTGGAGGGAGAAATATGGGTTTAATATGGGTTGAACTTTGACTTTGGACCTGCCTTTGACCTCAGACCGTTGAGGTCACTTCCGGTCACGCAAGTGGGTGGGCGTATGTAAATCTAGAATTTCTGAGAAAATACGGAAAGGGATTCACAAGCTAAATGCAACAGATGGGTCTAGATTGGCCGTGGCTGGTCCAAGGGGGCCGTGAAGAAAACGAAAATACGCAAAAATTCCTTTTACAGCCCAAACTCCCATCAACTGGGTCTAGGTTAGCTATCCTTGGGACATGCAGGGTGGGGAGCTCTCATGGGGTAGACGATGCCTGGGGTGGTTTTATCCGGAATGACTTTATTAGTGACTTAATGATTAGTAGACAAGACGCAGATCGGGTGTGTAAGTGTGGGTTGTTTCCAAAGCTGTCTACGCAGGTATGCTGTCACTTCGTGTGACTAGCACTTCACCCCAATATACCCTCAACCTGCAATGTACAGATGCGCATCGTGAGTTACGTATCTCGGAGAACTAAACTTCGCACGATCGAACCACCTATTCATTTGTGAGAAACGAGACCCAGAATCCCGATCTATTGTCCACCTTTGAACAGGCCTTTGTGGACAAGGACGGTGTGGAGTAGGACCGGTCACCCTATGGAAGCGGCATTGCTAAACGCATTGGCAAAGTCCAATGAATTGATACCTACAAAGACCCCGTTATAAATAAAGGCTGTTCAAATTGAAAACTTCATCAATTAGCACTGGAGACGAAGAAGGTGTTGGACAACTTAAACTACATTCAGGAGATTCATGTTGCGTATAATGGGGTGAGCCCCACGAAATTCACCAATGGCAAATTTGAGCGATATGCAAGAGAAGGGAAAAATTGACGACGTCGGGCACCTAAAACAACCAAATGACTACAGACTCTACAGGAAATCTTCTGTCGGCACCTCACATTCAGATCTCAGACGTAGCCTTAGTACCTCAGCCGGCCGCGCTTTTATTGCAGCTGTTCATGTGGAGGATATGAAGTCCCCATCACGGTCTCTAGCACCGGCTTAAGCGGAATTAGATACGATAGTTCAGGAGCTGTGATGACAGATGAGCTCAAATAAATAACTCATCTGATTTTAATGTATGGGCATTAATGTTTGATGAAATAAACACGGAGTAAACATGGTAAATGCTAGAATACCCAGACAAACTAACCTGCAATCTCTAAAGTCCAAGCCTGGCCAAAACCAATAGCTCACTGCACCGTCATCTCGATACCCAATCACGGCAAGTCAGATTGGGTACGATACGCTCATTGACCTGGTCACACCCCGAGCGACGACCCATCTGACCACCGGACACAGACGCAGTGTAGTACGGTAAATACCACAAACATACAAGCCTGTCGCGTCACCCTTGTGAAAGGATTACTCAAGCTGGCCGACTTGCTAAAGGAGACCGGTATCTCGATCTTCGATATTCTATAGAATTATGCCTGAGTCGTGCCCATCCGCATGGAAGCAGGAGAATCTCATCAATGCATTAAAGCAGAGGTTCAAGGAAGCACGCAACCCTTGTATTTGGAAACCGGTGGAGGGACAGAATTCCACGACAGAACCTTTCAATAGCCTAATTGCCCACAAGGTGTTCTTCACACGTTCATGGAGATCAAGTTCTCGGTCGTCGAAAGGTTCAATCACATCTTCAAATTCAGCGTGTACGAAAACTTCACCTCAAAAAAATAGAAAGTGGTACATCGATGTCCTCCACCAGCTGGTCGAACCTTACAATCGCGCATAGCATCGCAGTTATCAGACTTACGAGAGCGAACTACCAAGCCAAATGTTACAAATTCAGCAATGGACCCCCGGTGGAAAAATTCCATCACCTGCCTTGTCGCAGATCTGACGAGGTCAGAGAAGACGCATTTCGTCCAAAAGTTCAAATATCCGGTTGACAGCATGATTGCCTCGCCCCTTCCCGGGGTCGTGTGGTGTAACAGAGAATTGCTGACGGCCTTTGTGGAAGGACTGCCCAAGCTGGCCGACTTGGAACCGGATACATTGGTCATCGTCGAGGATCTCTTGGTGGAAACCGAATGCTCACTACCGGTACTTAAAGCTGTTTAAAAATCCGAGAGACACTATTGCACTGTTGCATTTGACAAGTTTACTTCGAGCACACCCATTTTGCACGGGAGCTTTTCGAACATGTCATGAAGATCCAAATCAGGTCACCCCCCACCATCTCCGATTGCGGACCCGAAACCTGTCTTGGAAAGCTACTTCAAGATTGTGATGGAGTGGATGATAAACGGGTTGATATGCAATAGGCTTGTTGTTCTCTCTTTTTCTCTCCCCTACACCAATGTGGCATACATTGACTACTCGAAGCAAGCGGACAAGCGGAGTACCTACAAATAGAAAGACACTAGATTCTAACCTTAGTCAAGCTTGCGCGTACGTTTAGGTGCTTAAGACAATCCAGCCTGTGATGGTTCGGCTCATTATCTGTGGAGCGCACCCCGCTTTCGTGCTGTCTGTGTGAGATTGGACACATCTTAAAACGCAATGTATCAATGACTCCGACTCAGTAGGTCGCGTAGGTCAAACACAAGGCCGTTCTTCATACCCTGATACAAAAGTGAGTCCCGCAAGCAAAGAATAGAACAAATCTTACAGAATGTTGAATTTCTCTGTGCATTTGGCTACCCCCGTGCCAGACCCCGTGTTGGGTAGACGCTTGGGTCGTTGGTGGAGCATATGCAATTGGCCCTGGTGGAACCACACATGCTACACACTTTACAATCTCTCTACCCGATCCCACCGATTGTGAAAATGTGGAACACACTCGAGCGGGTCATGAGCCAGGTTTTACAATGACGAAATTTAAGCGATGTTGAGGAAGTACAGTAGAAGGCCTATAATCAGGCACTTTAACAGTAGACTGCGCTCATCCGGCAATATCATATTCGCTCTCCTGGACCAACCGTAGCGCCAGCTGCATAGCCACCACAGCTCGTACAGTCAGCGCAAATTGCCCCACAGCCCTCTTTTCCAAGCGTGCCATCCTCACCATTGCGATGAACGACAGAAGTCATGAATAGGCGACACGCTACGTTCCCGAAGAGGGCTGGCTTTTTGCTGGAGAAGACCAACCCAACGTGTCCGAGAAGTAGAAAGGGTCTGGTCCAGAACCAACTGGTGCACGGCAACCATATGCTGGATTTGGTACATGGTGTCATCCCTCAACGCAGGTTTTCACATAGTTTCTGGCATGTTGATTTCATGACGTGTATGGTCTACGAAACTGTCTCACGTGTTTTAGGGAATGGACTCGGATGTGCTAACATGACCGCATTACAAGTACTGCAAAATAAATGTCTATATATTTTCTATATAAATAATGCAGATGAATGAGATGGTTTCCTTTTTGATACTTAATAGGCCGGAAATCCGAATACTTATGCCCCCAACATCCATGAAAATTAAATCCCATCGTTATACAATTCAATGATTCTGTCACGTCCCTCATTTAACCCGACATGAACATAATTGCCAGTATGAGATCCCTGGATTGGCACAGTCGGACGAGCAAGCTTACTTTGTTGTATGGAATTATAAATAGGACTTAACGCTGTGCGGCGCATTTACTGCTCGTTGCCAATCTAATTAGTTCATATGCGTTACATATAAGCGATGCTGCTGCTGACTTCTGCATAAGTGATCACCTGTTACGCAGATGAATGGTTGTACAAATCATCGCGTTGTTGAAAGAGATATACGTCATCAAGGTTTAAGTCTATTTAGAGATAAATTTTATTAGCCTGTACATGGATTCACGACGATTCACAATTGCCAGTCACCGAATGCCCGATATGGCAAAAAACAGGTAAGGGATCTACAGGAATCGTGTATGTCAAAAAGTCAACAAATCCGTCTCGTATGTCGCTAAGATCATTTGACCAAAATTAAAATATTGAAATAATCTTATTTGAAATTATTCAAAATTCCTAATGTTTATACGGACTAATAATCAAATCAAATATATTACCTGGAACGCAGTAAACATAAACTTGGACAAGACATAAATAAAAGTGCATCTTCGCAGCCATGCAAGCACGGATAACCCTTGTTTGACCGCTGCCTGGTTATCTCCCCTTATTCGAACATTTCTGCCCCTGAATAGGAGCGAAAATGTCCTTCAGTCCCTCCAATGTTACAATCTCTGGGCATGTTCGTCAATCTCCTTGCGCATGGGGTCAAAGGTCACTTCCCAAAATTAATAGACCCCAGATCCTCTTGAATTACTTCAATGTTAATTGTCATCTCATGAATGCATGTTTGGAATATGAATATTGTGGTAGGGGTGGCTATTTTTTTCCTTGTTGGCTTTACTATGGGATGTGGGTACTTAGTTTTTCTGTCTCATGCTGGAGAATACGATCTGAGGGGTCTCGTGACAATTGGTGGCTTTCTCTGGCTGCGCTTGCGCAGTGCACAGGTAGATCTGGAATGGACGTTTTGGGGTCGAGGAAGGTCATCCCTGGTCCCATAGGGGCGTGTGAGGTAAAAGGTAATGCACTCGCGGTGGAGCATCCGACTGGATGGATGTGTCGTGGTAATGCCGTCAATCTGCGCAGGCCAATATTGGTCCGAATGGGTCGAGAAAGGTATCAGTATGAAGCACACTTTTCGCAGCGTCCGACTGGATGGGTAGGTAGTGAAAATACCCTCCATCTGCGCGTGAGCAGACAGATAATTATGGGAAGGGGGAATTAGAGTGGACGTTTTGGAATTGAGACGGATCAATATTAGTCTGATCTTAACGCCTTCACGCCTATCTTGACGCCTGAATGTCTATCGTTACGCCTTAATGCCCATCTTCACGCCTCAACACCATGATGCATGCAGTTGAGAGAAAAGAAATTATTAATATAGTTTATTCTTCCCAATGTTACATCATATCCATGATGGGGCGCCTCCCTGGGTATGTTTATGTACATACATGTACGATAAAAAAATTAAATATCATGTTCTTATTAGTTCAAGTACTCTAACAGTAGGTACAATTGTTAAAAAACTGAATTTAACGATCAGCAATCAGAAATAATAAAGGTATATATGACATGCTAAGGTATCCAATAGTGCAGGTCGCGGGCCAACACGTTCTGGCGATGGGATGATCGCTTACTTTAGCAAACAACCCGTAACATTGGTGACCCTCTCCACTGTCAATTTGGGGATGGTGCGTCGTTTTTGCCCATTCCAAGGGACCGACTGTCTCTAGTTTGTTCTGGTCGGACGCACGATTGGTAATGGTGAAGGGATGGTCACTCACGTGGCTGTTGGCACTAGAACAGAATTTGACCCGTCATCGTATGGTATAATATGTACATGTACCTAAAAGCGAGATTAAATTTGAAGGCCGTAGTATGATCTTTGAAGATAGCTTCCACTTTGCTGCGTAGAGGGGCGAGGTTGGTCAGTCGGCAATTGTAGATATATGGATAGGGCGATAACGGTGGAAACAGCGTCGAATCATTGGTCAATGGCGCCGGTAGATATCACTCACTGGATGTCTTTCGGGTAAGAAATCGCTGGGAACATTTATGGGGTCGTGCACGAAGTGTACTTTGCTCTCCACGTCGTCCAAGACCTGGCCCAAGGTCTTGTCGTCGAAATCTGGCTGTTGAACTAAGGCGACAGCACCATCGACCATCGTGCTACGGGAGGGTGGGGGTTTCCGCTGTCTCGATACTGATGCCTACGTGTGCGTTGGTGTCACATCAACTGACTCCGGCGTTTGAAGCTGTGGTCACATTCCTTATATTCATCCTTGACCCTTGATCCATGGTGTGCACGTTAACCCTACCGGACCTGGGGTTTCTGCCCCCCCCCCACCCTTACCAAACTTCCTGCGCTATCTCCAGAACGACACAAAATGGAGAGCTGACACTCCATGACTTTATAGTTTATCATATTGGGGTCATTTTGAGCATATTTGCATAACCCCCGGAGTACAAGATCATGGGTAAATTATAGGGTGGTAAGTTTTAAGCCCCTAGCTCAAGGAATAAGAAAATTAATTAGAAGGGGGCATTGCTGTCCCATCCTAGGCCTTAATGGCGCTGTAAATAATCCGAGTGCTGAAACTACTGTGTACATATCGTACGGCTATACTGGACGGCTCCGGTGTGCTTGGTAGACACATGGCGACGCAAGTGGTGCACATGAGTGAATGATTTCGAGCAGGTAGTACACGTGAACTGATGGAATAAATGCCTCAACACGGAATAGCCTTGTGAATGCAAGAATACCAAGAACAACTAACCTGTAATGCTCGACGTCCGGTTTGAATTTTCTACGAAAACAATAAATCTACATATATTTGTGGAATGACATGTACAGATGGCGGGCCTCGAGACGAACAGTTCACCTGCAGAATCCTATTTGAGCGGTATGCAAGAGGTGGGACAAATTTACCACATCTGGCGACTAAAAAGCCACCATATGACGCCACGAGAAAGCTTCTCTCGGCACCTCGCATTCAGACTCGATAATACGGTGGATTCTCCGATGTAGCTTTTGTATATCAACCGCGCTTTTATTGCAGCTGTTCGTGTGAGGACTATGAAGCACCGGCTTAAGCGGAACTAGATACGCCAGCTCGGGAGCTGTGATAACAGATCAGCTCAAACAAATAACTCGTCTGATGATAATGTGTAAGCATCGCGGACGTCAGATGGAATAAACGCCTCAACATGGGATGACCTGGTAAACGCAAGAACACCCAGAAAACTAATCTGTAATGCCCGACGTCGTAAGGCCTGGTGAGCTGAAAGATACTCTTTTCGCTGAAAATCTTTTTCGGGTGTTTACTCGTGACGATTCTCCAGAGAAGAAATCCTACTATGACAATGCCAGAAATAAGGATCAGTAGTGTCACAGGTGAAACAAGTCTTGATGTTTTGTTCAAATCATCTGAATATCTGTCTGTCATACTCCAGTCTCTCCAAGCGCTGAGTCAGACCATTGATAGGTGTCTAATTACACTGGTTATATCAGAAGTTGCCTAGCTATCGACATTTCAAATCACTGGCTGTCCTTTCCCATTGGATATCCTCAAAGCGTTCATCACCGCTATGGCGCTGGAGATAGAGAGACATTCTTTATCGACCTGTATAGCTGATTCAAATCAAGTGAGTGCTGAGTAGTATAGTCCCGTGATATAGACTCACCTTTTGCCGGGGGAGATAACTCTTGCACCCGACAGGGGCGTTGTAGTTATGGATTGCATCAGCATTGGCTGGATGCCAACATCCGGGTTCCGTTGGCACGCATCCAATTGGCTGGGTGCCAAGTTTTATATGGGCCGGGTGCCCATTGACTGGGAGCCAATTGGCTCCGTGCCAAGTTTTTCGCTATAAAAAGGGGTTCATTTTGCAGTTCGGTACCAACATTTTCACTGGCCATCCGAAGCTATCGATCTCACCACTGCCTGCCTGACCACTACCTGCCTGCCCGACCACTGCCTGCCTAACCGACTTTCCTGCCCGCCTGCCTACCTGACCACTGCCTGCCTAACGGACCTCCCTGCCTACCCGATCACTGCCTGTGTGTAGTAATCTGCCTGACCAGTATCATTGACCAGTATCACTGAGTAACACCAATCAACGCCTTACACGTATGTAATATATATATTTTAATAATATCTATGCTAGGAAATGCCCCCCCCCCCCCTCGGAATTTTTCTTTCAGCTTAGGCCTTTAGGAGAACGTGTGACAGTGAAAAAAGACATCATAGTTATTTCCCTATATTATGGAAACTTTTTAGTGGCCAATTTTAGTATCTGGGGAGGCATTTATATATTGGCAGAATTTTCTCGTGAAACTCAAACATCCTCCACATGCATCAGCTGTTATTATGTCAACAAACGCCTCTATTTTTAGATTGTTACAATGTAGCGCATTTGAGCGGGTGATTTCGTTCGCGCGATTGCATGGAAGTGCACTGCCGGTTTTGGACCATTTATAAATGCAAATTTCACGTATTTTCTCAAGCAGCTCATGAAATATAAAGCTCGAGTTACAACCTACCAGAACTATAGAATTGAGTGCTGACGTAGCAACATTGTACGTTATAATTTTCTACATATGCATAGTCAGTCCGGGATATCTTTCCAGCAACTTGTCATATTTTAAGGAACACGGAATGGGACACCGTACATTTGTTCTACGTTACACATTCCCGCTACATCCCTATATATGTCTACGATCTTACTATTCATAGAGTTTGTCGCTCAAAATCACTCATTGACTTTATCAACAAGAATTTTACAAGTCTATACTACACCATGCCTTGCGCATGGCTCACGCCATATGAACACAACTGGCAGACGACGTGATCCAACAATTCACTAAACAGACAAGATCTCTCTTACCCGTACGTCTCAACTTCTCTCAAAATGTTCATAATACATTCTAGAATAATATGATGCACGAGTTTAAGGTTTACATTACCTGTAAATAGATACAACGGCAATTTATTATCACTATATACAGCCGGTTGGAACAGCGTCATTTAGCTAAAGTGATGACGTCACACAATTGTCTATTAATAACATGCACCAGCAAGCGTGTTGCGAACACGGACTTGTGTTGAACACACGAATCTCTTACTATTCAGTTATCTCGGGGGTTTACCATCCCTATTTATCAACTAGATGGAACATATATATTTATCTTATAACAGTTTACAAATCTCCATATGGACTACAACTGACCCAAAACAAATTTACAAAATGAAATCAGTTTCCTGGCATGGTCAAGGGGAGACCAATCTGACTTTGACATCGATATATAATTTTGTGGGTTATGTAGTTCGAAACACTCGCAACGCGAACTCAGAAGATGACGCACAATACAACTCGACGAGCCACAATGGTAATGTTTGTTCGATTAATAAATTAAACATATTTTATCGTTAACTTTAGCGATACCATATGTGTTCAAATAATATAAACATATCCTATCGTTTACTACAGTTTCAACCACCATATATATAGCAGTTCAAATAATGAAATAATTAATAATATAATATATTATAATAATATAATATAATATAATATAATAATTAATATATATTAATGAAATAATAATAATGTACTATTTGAAATTAATCATTTCTACTTTTTCGTCTTTTTAATAAAAAATAATCATTTCTATTGCTGTAAATCATTATACTAATTCAAATTTGAAAGAAACTTACAATGCGTATAACATATGTGGAATCTGATTACAGGCTTTCATTTTATAAATATAGTATTTTATAACTATGAGTAGATAATCTAATTGTTTATTATTTTGACCGGCGAATCCCATTTTACCTTCTTTGGAGTAAACTGTATCATTATTCCAGCATTTTTCAACCAATCTTCCACTTCTCTCCATATTGGTTTATTACTCTACATTCCCAGAATAGATGAATTACCGTTTCTGTAAACTACTTGCAAAAGGTACATGTTTTACTGACACAAGCATCTAATCTATTGGCACTAATATTCGTTGTTAATATCCCATTAATAATTTTATAATGCAGCCACTTATATTTTTCCTCTTGGCCAAACAAATTGACAAAATCAAATCAGTAGTTACATCCGGTCACGCATTTAGTAGTATAAAAGCGTATTTCGGGCCCTATTGACCTTGCGGCGCAATGTGCAGAGGGGAGGTCACAGAGGTCATTTTAGTAGTATAAAAGCGCATTTCGAGCCCTACTGACCTTGCGCCTCTAAATTATATGAAAGAGGTTAAAAATTCTTGATTCAGACAAAATCTGCTATATTACAGGAGTGAACTGCCAGTATGAATCGTGATCGTTCGAGATCTCCCCTGAGACGAGACGACAACAATATGAGACCAGAACAAGATTTTCCAGGAGATCCAGCGGCGCCTGCCGATGAAGCATTACCACAAGACCAGTCCGTGAGTGCCATATACCGGCGACATTGGAACACCATTCGCCATTGTTTTCACCGTCAACGGCCCATATTGGACTTGTACAATTTCCGGCTGGTGGAGCTGATACATCTTCCGTCCTACGTGGAGCGTATTTTCAACGACCAAGCCACATCGTTTCGGGTCAATATGACTTTTGGATACATTCTTCGGCACAAGGAGACCAATCAACTACGGTATTTCTATCCGAGCAACAACAACCATGTATTTGACCAGCCCTTCACGGTGACGGATGCTATTTCCCTGGAGCCGGTGATCGATCAACTCGCTACATTAGACCCGTTGGAGTGGGCCCGCCTGCAACGAGCGAATACGAAATGGTTGGTGGAAATGGTTACCAACGTAACATTCTACGTGACGAAATTGCGGAATCATCCGATCGGTGCTCCCGTCATTCTCCCGCCTTGGCTGAGTCGACGAAAAGGCCTGCATGTGTTAACGGGCGGGGCACACGGCCCTTACAAAAACCGGAAATGATTGTTTCGCTGTTTGGCTGTACATTTGGACCAGTGTGATCCTCTGGCGTGTGACAAAGTGGCCAATGGCTATTGGAAACAGTATTTACAGGAGCAAGATATGGACGCGCGGCACTTCCGGGGTGTCCCCTTCAAATATTTGGACGTCGTCGAATCGCTCTTCAAAGTGAATATCTTTGTCTATCGATTACTACGGGAAGGCGAGGAGAACTCTGAATTTGTCGCTGAATTGGTGCATCGCTCTTCAGAACGGTACGCGTCCACGATGAAGGTCAACGTCTACGACTACGGTGGAGTCAGTCACTTTTCCCTGATTCACAATATGAGCCTCTTCGCCCAATCCTACAGCTGTACTCAATGCCAGCGGGTGTTCAAACAGTCCAACCACTTACATCAGCACGAGAAAATTTGTACGAACGCTATCCAACGGAAATTTCCTGGAGGTGTATATCACAATACGCCTACTATCTTTGAAGAACTAGCTGATGAGGGTCTTGTGGTGGCGGAAGAGGACCGTCATTTTCCCTACCGGGCGTGCTATGACTTTGAAGCGATTTTGGAACCTATGGACACTACCTCAGCCAAAACGCAGTGGACACAGCGTCATATCCCGCTGAGTGTCAGCATTTCAACGAACGTTCCTGGCTATGACGCTGCCCCTTTATGTTTCGTATCGACCGGTGACCCTCATGAGCTGATTACGCGGATGATGGAATACTTAGAGGCGGTGAGCGCACGTAGTACGGAGCTGTTGGTAGTCAAGTTCCAGGATGTTCTGGATGAACTCGATGATCGAATTCCCGAGCCGGGTGTATCGTTCAGTGACAGCGAAGAAAGTGAGTCGGAGGAAGAGGAGAAAAGTGGCGAGGCCGAAAGAGAGATTCATCCACAAGATGTACCCTTACCGAAAGTGCATGCGAAAAACTGAAAGCCCGGTTCGTTCAGTACCTGACTCAATTTCCCGTGCTCGGGTTTAATTCTGGACGTTACGACCTCAACATGGTGAAGGAGTTTCTGTACCCATATTTGGCACAGTCCGGTGAAGTCAAGAGTGTGATCAAAAAGGTTAATAATCACATGGCGCTCACTACCACGTCACTACATTTCCTGGATGTTCGGAATTATTTGGCGCCCAATTATAGTTATGCTCAATGGCTGAAGGCCTATGACTGTGAACAATCCAAAGGCAGGTTCCCTTACACTTACATGTCCACACTCAACCGCTTGGAGGATACAGAGTTACCATCCAGGGACGCTTTTTTCGATGATTTAAAGCAAGAGGCATGTCCTGAAGAAGTGTACCGGGAACTGCAACAGGTATGGAACGACCAACACATGGAGAACTTGCGAGATTTTCTGGTATATTACAACAATCTGGATGTCGTTCCCTTCCTCGAAGCGACCGAGAAAATGGCGCAACTGTTTCGCAACCAAATGCACGTCGACATATTCAAAGAGTGTTTGAGTTTACCTGGCCTGGCTCTTCGGTATCTCTTTCAAGACTGTTCTACCTACTTCTCGCTCATTCAACAAAAAGACGAGGATATGCATGATTGTTTGCGAGATAACATTGTGGGCGGGCCAAGCCTCATATTTCACCGGTACCACGAGAAAGATGTGACGACCATTCGAGGTGGGAAAGTGTGCGACAAAATCATCGGCTTTGATGCGAATGCACTGTATCTGTGGGCCATTGCTCAACCCATGCCAAGCGGTCACTATACGCGGTGGTTAGCGGAAGGCCAGCATTTCAAACCGCAACGGTCCCACAGACATATCGCCGACCAGTGGCTGGACTGGGAAGCCCATCGACGCGGCATTTCTATCCGCCATCAATCCAACGCCACAGAAAAGCGAGTAGGAGATCGCCGACTGCCTGTCGATGGGTTTGCCCTGGTGAATGGAACGCCTACAGTATTTCAGTTTTACGGGTGCTATTGGCGCGGGCACGATTGCAAGTTCTCCCACGGTCGCTAAAACGATCGCCGTGGAAAAACAGCAAAACAACTACAGACGGAAGTGGTGGACAATGCTGATTATATTAAAGAGTTGGGGTATCATCTGATAGAAATGTGGGAGTGTGAATTCCATACCATGTGCCAGGTCCTCCCACACTTGCGTAATTTCCTGAAAGAGCACGAGTACCAGCTCAGTCGTCGTCGTATTCTCACCACGCCACAGATCCTTTAAGCCGTGCGTACGGAGACCCTGTACGGGTTTATAGAATGTGACCTGCATGTCCCCGACGCCCTGAAGCCACAGTTTGCAGAGTGCCCACCCATTTTTAAAAACACGCTGGTGAGTCGGGCTGATATTGGAGAGACCATGGGGGCCTACGCCGAGGAGCATGAAGTACTTAAACAACCGCGCCGGATGTTGATAGGCAGTATGTGGGCTGAAAAAATCTTACTGGGCACACCACTTCTGCGCTGGTACATGAGCCACGGTCTCGAGGTCACACGAGTCTATCAAGTCATGCAGTATGTACCCGATGGCTGTTTTTCCAGCGTCGCTGACACCGTAACGGCCGCTCGTCGTCAAGGTGATAAGGATCCCAGTAAGGCCATTATCGCCGAGTCCTGGAAACTCGCGGGGAACAGTTTTTATGGCAAAACTGTAACGAATCAAGCCCGCCACGTCACCGTGAATATATGCACTACGAAACAAGCCCGAACTAAAATCAACTCTCCACTGTGTCGCTCCGTCGACGTCATCGTGATGATACCTACGAGGTTACCTCTGCCAAAAAGACCACGCGTTACAACTTACCCCTCCAAATCGGGTGTATGGTGTACCAGATGGCCAAACTCCGGATGTTGGAGTACCTCTATGACTTTATACACGTGTATTTCGACCAGAGCGATTGGCAGTTGATAGAAATGGACACAGATTCCACCTACATGAGTGTCTCTAATGCAGACTGGGAGTCACTCGTGAAACCGGAACTACGAGTCCAGTATGAAGCGGAACGGGATCAATGGCTGCATCGACGCGACCACTACCAGCACGACAAGCGAACCCCCGGTCTTTTTAAGCTAGAGTGGAGTGGTGATGCCATGATAGCCCTCTCATCCAAAACCTACTATTGTTACGGTGGAGACCAAAACAAGTTCAGCTGTAAGGGGGTCAATCGACGGGACCCCACCATTAACAAAACCCTCTACCTGGACGTACTTCAAAACCGCGTCAGTGCTACTGGGACCAATCGAGGCTTTCGTGTGGCGGCTCATCAAATGCGTTCGTACGTACAGCAACGAGATGCTTTCACCTTCTTTTATCCGAAACGGCAAGTCCTTCCCGATGGGGTCAGCACGACGTACCTGGACTTGCGAACTGGTGACTACTACATATATTGTCTCTAACCGGTGACGTCAGCGAACTATATCCGGACTTGTGAATTTGTGAACTCTATGAATAATGTACATACATAGATATTTGGACTCTAAGTGAACTCGAATTACTCTATATCCACATAACACCAGTTCAATGAATTTGTCTAATTGTGAACTATATTCCATTCTTTTTAATATTTACTCTGTATACATTACGTCAGTTCGATGAATTTGTCTGTGAACTGTTATACACTCCACTGTGACTTCGCATATTCTCTATATATACATACGTGTTCACCTTAATTTTTGTTTGCACCAGTCTTATATACTTGTACATACTTGTATATACATTCTTGTCCAAGTTACTTGTTCACCTTAATAAAACATTCGAACTTCACTTGGGTTTTCACGAAGTTTTTTGTTGAACAACAACACCGCAACAAGGGAAAAATTCGTCCTAACCATGCTCCGGGCCGGTTATATCAAGGCCTTAACGCCTATGTTGGTTTTCTGGGCATTGACAGGTTACATTTGGCCCCATCCTAGGCCACTGATTGGCTACTTTTCTCAGCCCATTCATCGACTGAATCCCTACATGTCCCACTTTGGGCATTATGCTTGCACAGAAAACACACACCACAGAGATTTGAGATTTCATTTTTTTTTTATTCAGTGAACAACAACAACGTGAGAACAACCACGTCATAAAACTGAAGCCCAGAGCAGGGGGCTTTACGTGAACAAATTTAAGCCCAGAATGAGACTTGTACATTGAAATGAACGGCAGCCCAGTCATATACGAGTAAATCCCGATCCTCGGCCTTGGGGTACTCGTCAAACATGTGGGCGATCGTCTGCATGGAATGTCCCCGACATCGATGGTACAGGTAAAACAAGCAATATTGTCCGCACACACCACTGGTCAGGCTTTGCAACGTTTTGGTATTCCAACACCATGTCTCTGTGCCTTGATCCATGAAGTATGTTAAATCGGAATGGAGGGGTGGTAGGCCGTACGGGTCAAAGTATTCGACCTGCTCTTCTGTCAAGTACACGGCCACCCAGTGTTGACCGGGTCGGTCCATCGGGTCTGTATTAAGGACGTAAGCAGCAGGATACACACGGTCTAATGGGAACACATCTCGGGCGAACACTCCTTGAAAGACCATGCGTGTCCCTGGGTCATTCTCATGCACGGTGCGTATCTGGTCTGTATCCATGTTAGGTGGCAAAGTCACACAGGACGTTACGGCTTTTATCGATTTGAATAATGTTGTGAAACTCAGCGTAGCAAATCACATTGATGGTTTTCGGTAAAGGTGTCCCGAAATGCAGTTCCAAGCGTAAGTTGCCTTTCTTGACGAGACTCAGTTGATGATCGTTGTCTAAGGTGGGTGTCAGATCGAAACAGAACAATGTGAAATCGTCTCGGCTGATTATATTTCCCTCATCTTGGTTGATTTGGCCAGTTGCTGTGAAGAGGTTCAGATAGCTCCGGATGTAATTGGCCGTTCCAAAGTTAGGTTGTAAGGGGCGTGCCGGTACCTGTTGGCCATCCACATGCAGGGCCACGAAATTGATGTTGAACGCTTTTAGGTTGAACGGATTCCTCGAGAGAGTCTCATTATAACTGACGTTCTCCACACAGGCTAGGGTTAAACGCTTGGGCAAATCCCCCAGGAACAGGTTTTCTTGATTGACAATCATATTCCCTTTAGGGACGGAAAAGACCTTGGTCTGTACTCGTCGAATCGGGTACTGGGCTGGTTTTTTCTTCAAGGCTCTGATGTGCCCCAACTGTACACCTGGGCTCGGTTTCACTTTGCGTACAAACAGACTGGCCTCTTGGATAACAATGTTAAACTCGAGGTCCTCACTCGGGGCCATCAAGGCAAACGCAGGCGTTGCGCGCACTAGTCGTACTTTGACAGGTACTCCATTCAAGAGGTATCGGTCCTGCATGAATAAGTCCGCATGCAGACGTCCCATCATATCAACCGAGTGACTCTCTGCTGTGGCATCCACTCTCCGTATAGCCGTCATTATCGGGACTGGCTTCCATATTGCCTGGGGTATCTCGGTAGAACAACGGGGCTGTCAAATACGACTTGTTAGCGTCACGCCCGTAGGATAACAGTGTTTCGATGTAGGCTCGGTACGGGTACGTGTTCGTTGAGGCGCTCACCAGTTTATCACTGAGGGCTATATCCACTTGCTGGAATAGCGAATGAAGCCAGAGATTCACTGGACCCACGGGTGCATCTGCTTTGAGGACAGACCCATCTTTATTGGTGATTTTAGCTTTCACATATAGGTACGTATGGGCTAAATCCAGGTAGGTCGTATCTGCGTTGGTGATGGTGAATTCAATTGGGCCTGTGGCTGCAATGCTGGAAAGGGGGAGATGTTCCACCCATTGACCCTCTTCGGCGCTGGTCTGAGTAGGTGGGACGGTCCATAAATCAAATTCACTGTTGGTAGAAGGACACGACTCGGCGTGGATGAAAGCCATGTTTAAGAAAAGATATCCTGGGTCTTCGATGTGCGTCGTCGCTGGGTCGGTCGTCGACTGGTGCGTGGTCTAGGTGGTGCAGGTCTTTTATTTCCTACGGTGCGTTGTGCTTTGGCGACCAAGACGCCTCCTGCTTCTTTGGCTCGGCGTTTCAGTGCCTCTTTGGGTGCCGCACCGCCCAAGACATAACCCGCGACTTGCAGTCCGCTGCGTACCGCTTGTTTGCCGATTGCTTTCACCCCACGCGTCACCAAGGGGAGGAACGTTTTGACGATGCTCCCGAGTATGTTCCCCAGCCCATGTCCTCGTTGCATGCGTGTACCTGCAAAGACCGGAAAGCTAACCTCGGCATGTTGGGTATAATAGTCCATATAGCTGCGAGCATCACACTCGTAAGGCACCTTCATTAAGCAAAGTGAACCGCTCGGACTTGACGGAAATGAAGTATCAGCACCACTTTCCCACGCTCGAATGCGATCGGTTGACCGGTGTCGTCTCTTATATCGATTACGATGGAGCTAATATCGGTCTGACTGAACGGTAGATAAACGATGTGACAGAAACTGTGGGTGACTTGAGCTCCATACTTGCCTTTCACCGAACAGACGCGTAGTAGAGGTACGTTGCTGTCTCCGACAATGTGTGCATCGACCACGTCTGAGTAGATGTACAGGCCATACATACCACCACGCATGTCCATCGGGATGTGGCCTGTCTCGCCAGTGGGGCCAGCGTACCACTGTAGATCGAGACCCAGCATTTGCTGTAGGGTAGGACTGATTTCGACACTCACGTTGGGGCTGAGAATAAGACTGGCCTTGTCGTTGTGTGCGTTGTAATCGAAGTCCACATGGTTTTTGGAGGGGAAAGTTTTTATGGGTTGTGAAGTATTCGTGACGTCCCGTAGAGACTTATAATGCATCAGACTTTTCAGCCCACCCATGAACTCCTTGGGAGTATCGTATTGCCCTTCGGGTAGTTTGAGTCGAGTTTCTTGTCCTTCGTAGGTCACCTCGTACCACACTTCACCACCTCGCACGTTGTACCACGAGTAAAGGTATTGGATATCCACGAGTCCACATTCCCAGGGTCCAGGTAAATGCAACGGTTGCGGTAACTGGGTCACGTACTTGGTCAAGGTTTTGTCAGGAAACACATCAGCCGAGCTGTTACTGGGTAGGGTGAGGTAAAACATGACGACTGAGCTTTCCTGCTGCTGCTGTTGGTTTTAATACTTCTCCCAGCTCTTGGGCACTAATCGTCGTGATGGTCGCGGTGACTTAGATCTTGGTGGTTGCAGGGGATGGCGTGGTAAAAGGGGTGAAAAAGTAGGTGTCCGCCGTGGTGGTGTTTTGGGGGAGACTCCGGTTCCCACTCCCAAGATAGTTGTGGAGTCTGTCGTGCATGCACCGGTGATTCACGCTGCATCCAGGCCCAGCGCTCGGGGTTCCCCACCAATTCCTGTGGTACATGCATGTCTTTCAAGCCTTGAGCGAAGACCTCCCATCCTCGAGGATTCGTGTGCGACCTGCGTTGACGCATCAGGTCATTCACTAAATCCGTCATGTGGGTACCGGGGACCACCTGATTCTGTACCAGTAGTTTACCTTTATCATTCCAAGTCATGTTAGAATTCTGTTTCATCCGTTGTAATACCAGGCCAGCTTGTTTCTTGAACGATGCAGGTACACTCTTCAGGACTTCGTCTTCGACCCACTGTGGGGCTGTGGGTGGTACCACTGGTAATGGCGGCTGTTGGGGCGGTGCTGAGGTTGGTGGTGGTGGTGCTGCTGCTGGGGTAGAGAGGGTTTTGTATTGGTCCATGAACGTCATGTACCGCTGAAGCGTTTCATTTTACTGTTGTACTTTCTCACTGTCGCTTAACCCCGGTCGTTGTAAGATCTGACGCATCTCTTCATCGAGTGTGTTTATCGTTTTCAACGTAGAGGGTATGGGGTACGGTGATTGGAGGTTTTGAAGGAGCCGAGGTTCGACGAGGACCATTTTTTTCGTGTGATTCATTGTCGGCCGAACAGTCCACCCAATACTGGACCCAACACGGAAGCCGCCAACGGTGCTAAAATGGCTCCGAGAAAGCCGACTTTCTGTAACACCCTTTTTTTTTTTTTTTGAGAGACTCGCTTCTGGACTAAGGTTCGCAGACCTGTATTATGCTTGGCCAACTTCGCCTTCTGAGCCGGAGTCAGTGGTACGTTGCCTTTTAAGATATTGAGTCCAATCTCACACAGACAGCACACGACAGCAGGATCTGCGCTGCGTACAATGGTTCGAACCAACTCGGTTGGGGCCGTCTTCAATACACGGAGCGTCGGAGCATGCTTCCGTACTCGAGCAGACATCATGTACAACTAATGCTAGAACCCACAACCCTACCCTTTTTATCTACCTACCTCGTGAATATTGAACAGAGACAAAAGTCAGCCATGATGTGGTATTCATTCTTTTATTATCCCCATTATCAAACACACACCCGAGTTCGGGGGAACCACTGTGGGTGTGTTTACATTATTTTTGCATGTACACGTGGTGGGTCTCTCCGGGAAAGATACCGGTCCGTAGTCGAAGGTGGTCGGGGGTGGCTTGCTTCCGGTCGAAGAGCATATACCCGTGCTGAGGGGTTGTCGCATCTTTAAAGGCTTCCAACGCAAACGCAGTGCGTCCAGGGTACATCTGTCTCGTCAGGTGCAGTACTTGAGTGGTATCTCTCGGGTTTTTGAAGACCACCAGGTAGTGGGCATTTATGCTGATGTTCCGATGTTCTTTGTTTTTACTGAACAGATTCTGCACAATGTAAATGATGCTGAGACGTCGATGATGGCTGCCTTTGGTAAAGAGTTGGGTGACCCGCGCATCCGTCTCCGCCATGAGATCATCCAGAACCACCAAGGTGTCCGGCTCCAAATCGGCCAGGTTGGGTAGCCCTTCCACGAACGTGATGTGGGGCATTGCTGCATACGCCGCCTGCCATTCTCCGTAACACCACACGACTCGGGCAATGGGTGGAGTAATCATGCTGTCGGTGTAATCGAGGAGCTTCCTGACGAAGTGCGTTTTGCCGGAACCCGTCGGTCCTGCGATGACACAGGTGAAGGGATGTTGCCACCGGGGATCCCTGGTTGGAGGTGTATCCGCTGTTGTGGTAACCCACTCTTGTAAATTTGGTACGAGTGAACTGGGGTCGTCGGTGCGTCGAGCTTTGGTACCGTTGTCGATATGCGCTCACTGTGAGTGATGAAATCCGGTGGATTTCCAGACGTAGTGGATGCACTTGGTGTAGGTGTTGACTCTATACTCGGTGTAGCCTGTACACGTGATGTAGTGGTGATGACTGGGCTCGTTTCGGTCACGGGGTTGACTGGTGCTCTCTGTAGACTGGTTTGACCGGCGGCTGGTGGTTGTGTCTTTGGTGGGATGAGTAGAGTGCTGAGATAGGCTACGTCGTAAAACACACCTCCGTACAACACATTCAGCAGGGTTAGCAATATCACTACAAAGCCCACTTGTGCTTTGCGCGTTTTGGGCGACGCCGTGTTCAGAGACGATTGCACACTGTGTTCATGGTCGAACGTGGAATGAAGGCTGATGGCGGTGGTGTCTGGTTTTATAGTCGTTTCACCTGGTTGGCCGCGACCCATGAATTGAAGGAACTGGGCCAGCCTTGCCATTTGACGAAATAAAATTGGATGCCACGTCGACGTTCGGTTCCATCGTGTAGTAGTCTTGCTTTGTTTTTACAACAGGTTGTAATTCCAGCTCGTAAAACGTCCCTGGCAACGGTTCCCCTTGAAGATCTTCCAGTTCATAGACTCGCCGCTGTCGGGGTAGGCGCCGTTTAATCAGGAAGTGCTCATCGCTCCAGTTGGGCAAGTAACTTTTCTCGAACTTGCCCTTGACTTTACTGATCCGTACAGGGTCCCCGACCTTGAACTCCTTCTTCGGCATACGCTCCGATTGTATGGGGTACAAGACACGCCGGACTTGGGCTTCATTGCGTTGGGTCACGGTAATGGGGGCTCTCTGTATACTTCGGTGATAGGCTCGATTGTAACCACTGACAAGTTTCGGGAGAACATCGATGTACCGCCTTTTATTCTTATAGGTGAAATATTTATACATGCGGCCTTTGAATGTCCTGTTGAACCTTTCCACAACAGAAGCCTTGGTCTCGTTGTAGGTGTGAAAGAAGAAGACCTTCTGTATCTTGAGAAAGGCTTGGAACGGTCTGTTGAGGAATTCCCTGCCTTCGTCAGTTTGCATATATAAGTGTTTGCACCCGCTCTTGAAGATGTCCTTGGAAGCCGCTATGAGATTCGCCCCCGTTTTCGTCCGGATGGGTGCCACCCACGCATACTTTGACAGGATATCGATGCACGTCAAGATATACCGATTCCCATCGTTGTGTTTGGCAAAGGCGCTCATATCAGCCAAATCCGCTTGCCATTGGGCATCTAGTCCTCCCACGATGACCCGGTTCCGTAGAAAATGGCGGCGGGCAGCTCGATGTAAGGTATAGGTGTCTTGTTTTTTAACCAATCTCGGACTTGTGCCCGTTGTAACTCCTGGGGCTTGGCCGCTCGATAGAGAGCTGACAATGCACTATAGGCCGCCGGACTGTCCGGACTGTAGTATAAGTTATCCAACACCTTCTCCCAGCGCTTCATGGTGACAAAATGATAATGGACCCGGTGAGTATGGTTTATTTATAACGAAGTCTGATGTTCGGGTTCTACGGCCGTTGTATATATCCTAGGTTGACTGTGTCTAGCCGGATAATCAATGGCATCGTCGTCTGGTTCATTGCTAGAAATTTGTTCATTTGGTTCAGCCAGCGCGTCCTCAATAGCACGAGACCATCCCAACTGAACAGCAGACCGCTCGTCCGGTGTAAACAGCTGGTCCACAATAGGCACCACTTTCTCCAAGGCCGTCCAAAGATCGGGGTCTAGGGTGAAGCTTTGCGTGGCATTGTGGTAACGCCCCACACGGGCAAAGAAGGGTCTACAGTGTACGTAGTTGGCGTTCTCGATGTGGATGAGGTCTCCGTCGAGCTCACCGCTCAACACCCGTTTAAATTTGGTCCAGCCATCACGGTGTAGGGTAACTGTAGTGGATACGGTCTCAGGGTCCGACCAGCAAACTTGACGGTCTCCCACGATGGTGACTTTATCCTCATAGACGTGTAACACCACCTCAGGGGTGAGGGTAAGAACGGCTCGTAGGACTGATGACATGGTTGACGAAATGCCGAATGACGCACACGCTGACTGTGTCTCGTATTTATGGTGAAGTCTCACTGTCATTACCACAGCGTTAGGGTCAATAGGGTAAAAACCATAACAAGGCCAACGAGCCGTCGATGGTTCCGGCGTGAGCGCTCGTGGTCCATAGCCCGGGCATCAAGGATGGCTGTCATAGTCCAGTAGTGGTGGGTGATAGCACACCCCTCCATCGAGTCCACTCTGTTGACGACCGCTTCTGTGAACTCTTTTAGGATCTGGCGTCGCCCTTCGTTGTCGTCGCCATCTGCTAACATGGATCGAACCACTGCTCGGTAACCCGTGAGTGAATTAACGACGGTTGCATGCTGTAAAACGCGAGCCGTATAGGGATAGGTGTCCGTCATGGCTCTGCAACCGTAGGAATGGAGGTGTGGGATCCAGAGCAGTGTGTTTTATAGACCCTGTCACACATGCGCGCCTATACGTAGCTCTACAGGGTGTAGTCCGTGATACGTACTATTCTGATGGGTTAGTCCAAAAAGAGAGCAACAACAACATTGTGTATTACACATTTTATTAGCCCCATGGTAACAACAACATTGACAATCGGACAATGTTACCAGGGTGTACATTCCATGCATTTTTCCCGTGGGACTATTTTCTGTCCGCGGATGCAAACCGCATCACCGCGGAAGAATACAAAGGTCAAGGTTGCCAAACCTATAGTGGTCAAAACTTGGCATCCAGCCAATGCTGATGCAATCCATAACTACAACGCCCCCTGTCGGATGCAAGAGTTACCTCCCCCGGCAAAAGGTGAGTCTATATCACGGGACTATACTACTGTCCTGGGAAGGCTACCCAGCATAAGGTAAGCTTGTCGTGCCATATGCCATAAATCATTGACAAGAGAAGCCATTCGCTCGTCTTTTTTCCGACGTCTGGCTTTTAGTTTATACACCCATCAATTCTGCTGGCGACTACTACCGACACATTGTTCCAGCTTTGCGGAAAGCGTTCTTAATGACCGTTTCTCCTCAGGGGAGAAACCCATATAGAACGTTCCGGATGGACCATGCAAGCTGATCGCTGAGGCGATGATGCCTCCAGCCACTGAGCTCGGCACAATCTCAGTCATCTTTGCAGGACTCACTCGACATGGTCTCGGATAATGCAGGGCATTAGTACCTTGTCCCACACTGCTAGGAATCCATATTGGCATCCATGTTGAAAACACAGTACCACGCCGAAACTTCGAACAGCGCCTGTCGGCTGTATGACTCCCGTTACCATGGGTATCAGCTCGAGAAGAAAAACCAAGAGAAACACCTCAAATTAGAAAAGATCCTCCGCGGGTAGAATCATGGGAGTAACCATTTCATTTGGATATATATCTTATCTCCTGATAAGGGAGATTTACAACGAGGACTATGTGAGCGGAAACACATCCTATAGCATGTGATGTGCCTCACCTGTGGCGGACTGTGGTTTATAGCTGTGAGCTGTAAAATCCTTACACCATTAATGCGCGAGGTATTATAACTTTGACGGAATAGGCCGAGCTGTCGAGAATTTGCAGGACTCTGGCGTAGGCTGAAGACGTCATGAGTGATGTTCGTCGTCATCATCAGCGTCAGGGAAGTTATATCTGTCAGGGGCCGTATTTGGCCCAGGAGCAGGAGTAATGCTGCACCGGGTCGGTGGGCGATGTGGGCAATCACCCATTAATTACATTGTCGGACCCTGCATTGCCACCGGTAAATTTACATCCATTTCATGGGACTGTCGGAAATCAACTCTGAACAACCATTCTGATGTGCTTTGTGTTTGTGATGGTGTAGTCTTACTTCCGTGTCTAGATTGTCCGCCGT
The DNA here is from genome assembly GCA_036873755.1 of Hanleya hanleyi. Classification (NCBI taxonomy): domain Eukaryota; kingdom Metazoa; phylum Mollusca; class Polyplacophora; order Lepidopleurida; family Hanleyidae; genus Hanleya; species Hanleya hanleyi. The sequence continues at coordinate 4,494 of JAVTVY010013144.1, read as the reverse complement.
GATGTTCAAATCGTGATATCATCGACGTAATTTGATCAAATTAGAGACAAGACCACCAATGCAGCTTAGCAGGTGAGACGGGTTCGTGCTCTATATTATTCTGAGTGATTAACTCAAATCCGACATTCATTAATGCCATACCAGGCTGATGGCACTATATTGTATCCACATCGGAATATCAGGCTGATGGCACTATATTGTATCCACATCGGAATATCAATATCACCTTTAATAATGATGAAAGAAAAACAACATGAAGTTTAAAGATATTTTGTTTATTCTGGCGTAGGTTCAATATGAGCATATACAGTTGAAAGGATGACATAATACATCCATTATATCCATATTTTCAAATACCACATCAAATGCAATATGCTCACATGATTTCTTAAGCCTACCTGGCTTGGGGGGGGGCGGGGGGGGGGAGGGGTGCGAAATGGACCCCCCCCAAACGTTCTGCGCTATCTCCGAAACGACAAAAAGTGGAGAGCTGAAACTCCGTGATTTTATAGTTTATCATATTGGGGTCATTTTGAGCCTATTTGATAAACCCCCGAGCAGAGGATCATGGGCAAATTCAAGATGGCGACCACGTGAGGTACCAGAAAAGTGATGTTTTGTAATATTTATTCAAAAGTTAAGCTTTTCCGCAATGAAAAGTGGGCAAAATCTATTTTATTTCACATCACATTAATATTTACTAATTTATTGTACAATTGTTGCGGAGAAATTGCAGAAAAAGAAAAATCGGAAAATCTGACCGAAAATCAACCAAAAAATGCCATTTTTGAAAATGACGTCACTGTGACGTCATCAAAGTGACCATCTTGCATTTTCTGGCAGAGCTTGACTCAAGGGTATAGTGTGGGAAGTTTTCGCCCCATAGCTCAAGGGGTAAGAAAAATAATTAGGGGGGGGGGGGCATTTCGGACTCCCGCCAGGCCTGGACAGGTCCCCAAAAACCCAGGCCAGATAGGGTTAAACGCCCAATTGTACTAAGTGTGAATTCCTACCAATGGGTCGTATTTGTAACAGATATCTATGCAGAAAATGGTTGGACGAAATTCACGAAAATAAATAATTTATTTCTCTTGGTAAGATGAATTATTTTTGTTTTCTTGTAAATACAGATCGAAATCAGTCGACGATTAATTTTGGATCTTTGCCGAGATGTATAGTCGATTTCACCATTTTCCGTCAAGAGCGCTCCATTATATCTACACCGGATGGTGTACAAGGTCATGCACCAGTGTCACATTTCGTAAATACACATGGCCGCTTCCTTGAACTTGGTGAAAAATGTATCAACTACACAATGCAAGTTATCTCTGTTACAGCGGAAGGCACAAATATTAGGATAATCAATTTAAATCCAACCCAAAACCTCAGTAGTTATTCAAGTCATTTTAGTACCCCAAACCCACAGTTTCATATTCTGCCAAAAGGCCAAATATACAATCATTCGGAGTATGATAACCTGGCAGGTGTCAAACTACATTTATAAATATACTCCATGGGGCATTTCACTAATAACAATAATAATAACTTTATTGCAAACCCAAGGTTAATATTTACACTACAGACAAAAAAAAATACAAAGAACACTATTGTGACACAACTCCACATGTATAGTAAGCTGTCGCATGTCCCTACCAGAGTTGAGGCACCACCACCAATAAACCAATTACCGATACTACAAATATATTGACAACAATATTGTCTCAGCAAAATACTCGATTGCTAAAACTATATACGTCTTCAAATGTTCCTTTTATGTGTGTGACGATTTATCGTGCTGTGGTTTTCAATTTATTGAAAATTTTCAACAGTGACACGAAACTGTTACAACAACAACAACAACAATGCCAGAACAGCTTTCACTTTAAAGTCATTTTTTGTGGGATGTTGCAACAATATTTGTGTCACCTTTAATACTGTCTGGGTATCTTGAAATTAACAAATCACAGCAAGTTAAGAAGTTCACACACATGTATATATAATTGTAGACTTTTTGATGCAATATTGATGCAAATCTGTGGAGTATATCTGATAAATATTACTGTAGAACATTTTTTAAAACTTTGTCCATACACAAAATAACACATACATTGAAACACCACTTTTGCAAAATTTCAATCCACTAAAGATCATCAATACGTAACTTAAACTTAGACCAGAGTCCAGAGAATAATGGGACACACAATCAACTTAATGTCGTTGTATGTATATTTCTTGCACATGGAGTCCGACACTGTTTGATTAGCTGATGATTGATCCAACCAGAGATACCTATCTCACACGTCAAGAGCCGTTTGTTACAGAAACACAGGAAGGAAGCAATCAGAGATTGCTCAATTGTATGCCCCCCCCCCCCCTTCCACTTTAATCCGACACTGCCCCGCCATTGTTCTTTTTTTATTGGTTGGTGGAGGCCTAATTTGGATAATTATAAAAATTCTGTTTCAGTCACTTTTTTGCCATGTCTCACATAATACATATTCCAAATATCAAGCAACAAGTGATAATACGATGCTTCGATGCAAAATCCGAAAATGTGACCTGGTTATGAGACCTACATTCCTTGGGAGTATATTGTGGTGAAATTATGAAGCGATCAGTGAATTTTGTACCCAATTCACTGTTTTTGGGGCAATTTCATACTTCAGGACCTATGTTGTCTGCTTTGGAATGTAGAATAACATATAATATAGCCATTTTCCTGGTTCAAATCAGTTATGGACTGAGATCCAGCTTGGACAAATAAATATATCCTATTCACTTAGGTTTAAACGAAGGGCCATAACTCTTGAAAATATAACCGAAAACAGAGAAACTTCACGCTACACACCTATGGGTCACTGACCACATATCATGTGTATTTCATACTTGTTCATACAATATTAACCGAGATCCAGCCCTACAAATCCCAATTCACACAGATTTGAAGAAAAAAGGGCCATAACTCTTGAAAATATAAGCGAAATGTGGAGAAACTTCACGCCGCACAACTACAGGGCACTGACCACACATCCTGCAAATTTCATAATTGTCCATACAATATTAACCGAGATCCAGCCCGGACAAGTCCCAATTCACGGAGAATTCAGGAACAAAGGGCCATAACTCTTGAAAATATACGCGAAACGTGGAGAAACTTTACGCTGCACAACTGTGGGTCATTGACCACGTATCATGCAAATTTCATACTTGTCCATACAATACATGTATTAACCAAGATCCAGCCCGGACAAGTCCCATTCACAGAGATTTCAGAAAAAGGGCCATAACTCTTGAAAATTATACCGGAACTCGGAAAAAACTCGACGCTGCACAACTACGAGCCACTGGCCACATTCCATGCAAGTTTCGATCCTGTCCATCAAATATTAACCGAGATATTGCCCGGACAAGAAATTCGGACGGACAGACGGACAGACGGATGGACAGACGGACAGACGGACGGACAAAGCGATCGCTATATGCCCCCCCTCTAGTTAGAGGGGGGGCATAATAACCGAATCTGTTCCCAAATTTGTCGACGAAAATACGGAGAGCACCGGATGAATATAGACAAAGATGCTGAACCATTCATTGCTCCCAATTAGCCACCGTTTCGTCCATTTTTCAAAGATTTTTTTCAACAACTTCGCCAAAAACTCCAATAAATTCGCTTCGCTTGGGAAAATAGAACTCCACTCAAGACGCAGATTTACTAGTCCGCTCATTAGTAAAAGCCTTGATCCCGTTCTTAATACAAGTTTTGATCTCGGTCCATTCGCTATTTTTTTTAATACATGTAAATAAAAATCTTTCGGAGAGAAAAAACATCGCCCCATAAGATACAAATTTACAACTCCGTTCAGAAGGAAAAAAGGTTTTCTCTCGAAATTCTGCTTTACCACTCCGCAAAGGAAACGAGTCTTCTACCTGTGCTTCACAAATCCGCTCGGTAGAAAAGGGGCTTCTCGCAAGACTCCGATTTTTTGCTCCTCTCAGACATAAAAGACTTTCGGATTTATCATCCATTGATGAGACCTGGTGTGAGTAAACCTACTGTCTCATAACCGCCGTTATAATTGTTCCTTTCAGATTGATCTCCTTGTGTCATTTAGCGAATTCATTTGTTCACCCTCATCATTTCCATCTTTAGCTGCACTCTGCTGCTCTCGCAGTCGCCTGCGTGCCAAGTACACACAGAGCAAAAACAAGAGCAAGCAAACGACATCGACTGAAGTTGTCAGTCCAAATATTGACAAGCGCAGTGACCGGATGTCATATACTGCGCATGATCCAGTTTCACCACAAGATGTTCCCCAGAAGATGCAAGTTCTGTCCACCAACCTGCCCAAAACAATGGGTCCGATGATATTTCCTGAAGAACAAACAGAGATCAATATTCATTAAACTTTATCAGACTACAATTTGCTCTTTTTGACCCTCCCCTATTCACTCGAATCTGCCGCAGACACCAGCCTGGACATATTGCAATGGTGA
>JAVTVY010013143.1:0-50050 GCA_036873755.1 Hanleya hanleyi | reverse complement strand
ACATAGTGAATATACATTATATCAATAGTCTCAGTTTTAAGAAGAGTAATCACTTGCTATCCATCACTCTCACTCTCCATCACCCCTAAATTTTCCCCCAGCAGTGTTTGATCACTCCACTCAAATTGCCAATGCAATGAAAAGGATATTGGAGAGAGTGATCACTCGCATCCTTCAAGCAAAACAGAATACAGGGGAGACTGATCAACAGCTCTCAAAGATTTTACAAACATGACAGACTGTACCAACACGTACTGGTTGAAAAGTGTACTGAATACACAATGCATTATGTATACAATTAACATCAGTTAATCCAGGGACAAATACACATTGTTGAATTTTAGGCTAGTATTTGCAGGGCTTGTTTTTCCACGGGAATCCGATTTCCCCGTCAGCACTCCCGCAAAATAATTTGCAGGAATGCAACAGATTCTCATGAAATTTAAGCAATCTGTATAGAAATTATAGCATTAGGTTTCCCACGGATTGCCGTAGAGCTGGGTTGCGAGAATCTATTTGGATTCCCTTGAATTGTGACGAAAAACAAGGCTTGATTTGTGCAGATATACATCTATCTAAGGGGCCTTCCTGAGTTTGATGACCAGACTATTGTAAAAAAAAACTGCATGTACATGATGTATTCATTAATTTTACTAATACATGGATCTGAAACCCATGTTTTCAACTCAATTGAAATCATACTTGGGTTACACATGTACTCTGATTTTCTCAATAAATTCTGCCTGTATTATACATGTACAAAAACAGTCTTAATTTTGAAGTTTATTCTTCTGTTACCATATTTGCTAATTCTCCCCCCTCCCCCTAATACACATGAATGAATCCTACAGGTACAGTCACAGCCTGAGTGCCAGGATTGGGAACTGCATATAATGTTTACATGTATGTTTACATTACTTTAGAAGTGGGGGCAACAGGTTTGTTAAGGCGGCGCAGATAAAAACCATTTGTTCAGCTAAGTGTGCTTCAGAAATTGGTAATACAGAGTTAATGATGTAATTTTTAAGCTGTTCCATCTTCATCTCTACCACTATTCTTGCTGATGCTATGCTGTGAGTTTTGTAAAATTCTGAACATGACATCTGATGCTGACTGGAAACACGAGGGGGTACATTTAAACCTGTGTGTGGAGGAAGCAAATCTTCAATTGTGAACCCTTTGTCTGCCATTACCACATCATCTGGCGAAAGCTTTGGCAAAAATCCATCATGTTGTGTGATATGGCGGTCAGAAGCATTGCCGCCCCAAAGCCGAGAAACAAATGTAACCATTCCGTTGGGCGCAACACCAATCAACACCTTAAATGTGTTTGAATGTTTATACTCGGACCAAGTCAACCACTGTGCTGTTAGGGCAGAAGGTTTCTCAATATGAAACTCTGTACAGTCAATAACAATTCGTGTGTCTGCATGAACGCTGAAGAGACGTGGCATATTGCACATGATTTCTTCTCTCGTTGGCCATGCAACTAGTGACAAACAGTGGTCATACACAAAGTTAATCCAAGTGTTCATGATGCGTGACACAGTTGTTTCAGACACCCTGAATATATCTGCTAAGTGTTCCTGTAAGAGACCAAGCCTAAGTCGCATACACATCATGAGGAATTCATCGAGAGGCCGGAGAAAGCGTTTCCTTCCTGGTTTGCCAACCCCTGGCTGTTGATAAGGTTTGTCTCCCATTGAACGTGCTTCCCCTTCCCAGTAATTCAACCTATCAGCTCCATGTTTTAGAAGAGTAGTGAAAAACAACCAAAATACCTGGAAATTAGCATAAACCAGTGTAAAACCGCACCTTTTCGTCATTCCTTTCAATGTCCTCTACTGTTATTCTTGGTAAATCTGCCTCCTGCACACCTAAACTAGACATGATGCCAGAAGATGAACTGTAATCACTCTTGAGTTTCCTGGAAGCACCAGTCTACGGTGTTTGTTTCAATGTTCCTCACCTCCACAATATCAGTTTGTACACAGACATCTTTGAATCTCATTTCGGGTTCATCGTCCACTTCATCTTCCACTACACAACTAGCACTTAAATTTTCAATACTGGAGGTAGTCAATGGTTTTCTAATAAGGGGTCGACGGGGAGTTGGATCTGTTTTTGGTTTGCTGGGAAAAATGGTTGGAATTGAATCCTCTGTGAAAGGTCCATCAAAATGGGCACTGCAGACTCTTGTATGATCCTTCACAATTAAATTTGCCCTCACATTTCGGAGGTGCTGTATCCACAATCTCTTGATATGTGCTTTCTTTTCAGACATTGGAAAGCGATGTAGAATTATTTATTCTCCTTCCAGACCAGTGCTAATAGACGTGTTATGACATCCTGGCACACAGCAGTATTTTCTCCCCATCCTGAGAATAAATTTAAAAATACTTGATGAATGTTTGACAAAGCACATGACTGACTTACCCCGGTAATGTCAGACTTATTTATTGGTATGAAAGACAAGGGTCAGGGGGAGGAGGGGGAGGAGAGGGGGGGGGAGGGATGGGGGACATCCATCCAAAACTAGTATCACATTTACGTTTTAATCCTCCCCAGGATATCAAATTCCAAGATACATTGTCTAGATCATTTATCATATGTTCAGCACCGTAACAACATGGACAGTCTATAGACTAGTCTATCAATGTCTACGAACATGTCGGTTAGCATCTCCACTGCAGGACTGGTCTTACATATATGTTTATTATGTTTTTCGTTAATATAAAATGCCCTAAGTATACAACAAGTTACGATACATACCTCGTGCAACAGCCCCGTTCAATCAGTCAAATGCAAACTTTGCAGCGAAGGCCGAACCTGCACAAATTACAGGGTTGCAAGCGAGTACATTCTGTACACACGTGTGTGAGGCGGGCAGCTCTGAACGCCCCGGAAGTAGTAAACTCCTAGCGGCAAGGGCAGATAACTCTCCCAAACTATTATATCGGAAGCGGCGCATTCAGAAGAAGGGCAAAATACCGGAACTTCTTGAGAAATCAAAAAAGGCAATGCGTGGAGAAACAGGTCTTTTTCTGGAGCACTCTTTCAACAGAGACAATTCACTACCCCACAGAGTGCATGCAGGTGACACATGCATACTCCCTCAGCAGGTGACACATGCATACTCCCTCAGCAGGTGACACATTCATACTCCCTCAGCAGGTGACACATGCATACTCCCTCAGCAGGTGACACATTCATACTCCCTCAGCAGGTGACACATGCATACTCCCTCAGCAGGTGACACATGCATATTCCCTCAGCAGGTGACACATGCATACTCCCTCAGCAGGTGACACATGCATACTCCCTCAGCAGGTGACACATGCATACTCCCTCAGCAGGTGACACATTCATACTCCCTCAGCAGGTGACACATTCATATACTCCTCAGCAGGTGACACATCCCATACTCCTCAGCAGGTGACACATTCATACCTCAGCAGGTGATTACATTCATACTCCCTCAGCAGGTGACACATTCATACTCCTCAGCAGGCATTATTCCAGATACTCCTCAGCAGGTGACACATTCTCATACCCTCAGCAGGTGACACATTCATACTCCCTCAGCAGAGGACACATTCATACCCTCAGCAGGTGACATTCATACTCCCTCAGCAGGTGACGCATTCATACTCCCTCAGCAGGTGACGCATTCATACTCCCTCAGCAGGTGACGCATTCATACTCCCTCAGCAGTTGACGCATTCATACTCCCTCAGCAGGTGACACATTCATACTCCCTCAGCAGGTGACACATTCATACTCCCTCAGCAGGTGACACATTCATACTCCCTCAGCAGGTGACGCATTCATACTCCCTCAGCAGGTGACGCATTCATACTCCCTCAGCAGGTGACGCATTCATACTCCCTCAGCAGTTGACGCATTCATACTCCCTCAGCAGGTGACACATTCATACTCCCTCAGCAGGTGACACATTCATACTCCCTCAGCAGGTGACACATTCATACTCCCTCAGCAGGTGACACATTCATACTCCCTTAGCAGGTGACACATTCATACTCCCTCAGCAGGTGACACATTCATACTCCCTCAGCAGGTGACACATTCATACTCCCTCAGCAGGTGACACATTCATACTGTTTCCAAGATAATATCGCTGCTCCTTTGAATAGTATACATGTACATGTATAACCTAAACCAGCTTGCAATTTTCTGATTCTTTGGGCTAATGCATTTATACTAAAACGTGGTATTTCATTAATTCTGCTGGCTTTCCACTTGCGCGGCCAGTATTGTAATTTACATACTTCAAAAGTGTAGTCCACAGAACGGTCCCACGGTTGTCTCAATATGTTCTCGAACTCCAGATTTTTTTTCCTGATCGCATCCGTAACCACCAAAAGTTTCTGAGACTTTTTCTATGGTCAGTACTGTAAATATAGCGCTGCTTACAATGCTAATTTCTTCGTGGTCAAGTTAGCCCCCAAATTAGCTAACGTGATGATGTTATTATTCATCGTTGGAAAAATTATGAAAAGACGTTCTCAACTGATCGAACAATCGAACCCTCTGTGGATTGTAATTGATTCTCCTCTGTTTCAAAAATAGCGTTTTCAGTGGCTATTTTTAACTATTTTCAAACAATTGTAGTAGTAAACTACTACTCTACTCAGTACATATTAAATTATGTATTTCAGAAGTTTTCAGACAATTGAAAAATTCATTGAGGACATTCTTCAAGAGAGGACATCCTCTCTGCGTATCAGGATTGTAACGGGGACAGCTTTGCCTGGGGGACAGCTAATCCTTTTACTCCGGTAGGGCATGGGTATAATACGGACAAACAGAAGGAGGATGTGTTTTGTGGTGTGTTGATACGATACTATGAGGACAAACACGTTTCCAGGAAACAATTTACCCATTAATACTTCCTATTCTCGCCTATAGACAGACTGTGTATCTTTGGCTAACGAAAGTAAATAAGCTAACTCAGTCGTTATCTTTTGTTCTCGTGTCATCTATACACACACTTCCCCGCAGCCCCAAAATACAAATATTGGAATGGAGAATGTATTTTGTATTGTTTTCACCCGCCCGCTGTCATGCTAGTGCTTAAATGCATCAGAATTGTTAAGTCATTTTATGCTATTTTTCGTGAACAGGTGGATATGTTTCGCCATTACGTGATGGCGATAATATGTCGAAGGGATATGGCACAGTATATTTCACAGGGCCGGTATTCACCGCTATATTGGTTACGTCTATGTGGTATCTCAAGCTGTTTTCGATTCCCTCATCAAAATTACTAACAGCTTTACTAAGAAAAGGGTGGAACAAGATAGATTTTTCGGCTAATATATTTCATGTCATTATATCTATATCATTAAACCATGGTAATGAAAAGAGGGTCCATTTGGGACCATATACATCACAAAGAGTCAATAGTCTGGAATATAATACTATACAAATTGACAGTTTTATCTTCGTGTTTCACATCGACGACCAAAGAATTTCATCAACTTTGAATCGGTGAAGATTAGCTAATACTTTGTGACTGCAAACGTTTATTGAATTGTTTCATTATATTCCATATTCCTTGACCGTTTTAGTCTACATTAGACCGATCACAAGCCAATGAGCTGTCAGCGCGTTACCGGCGGTAACGCATTAAGCATAAAGAAGCCTTAACGCGCTGTTTTGCAGTGCTAACCTGAGAAGCAGACACAAGAAAACACTGTTGTTAGGCAACAAGAAACCGGTTTCCCTGGGATGAATTATAAAAACGCTTCCCACTCATGACGACCAAACCAAAAAGATCCGTTTAATTCGACAAGTCTGAGGGAGTCCGTAAACCGGCCTTACTTCGCCTTTTTGATGACAATCTTAACAAGGCACGTCATCTTATGTCAATATTGCCATATGCTCACTGATTCTCATGTTCCCAACTGTGTATCAACAATCAGGTCCTTGGACGAATGAAAATTTCAATCGATGTTAGCAGAATTTAGTCTGTTATTAGTAATACTGATGTCACGACAAGTCGGTGATTTCAATATTATGATCTTCGGATTTGTTTTTATCTTTTTTTGCACGGAGCGGTGATGGGGTGAACGGTTCTTTCCACGGGAGTTCCTTCATGTTAGATTTAGTCATCAGACGGATAATATCTTCCTCGCTATCTCTCCAATTGTTCATCAATGACGGCACATTCCAGGCTGCTACAAACATTCTCGGATCTGCCATTAACTCGGGTTTCCTCGAAGGATTCGGCAGGGGGCGCTCTTTAGGCTGTGTAATTTCTGGGTCGCTCTGATCCAGTCTTGGACGAGATCTAGAATTCGGATGAGAACTTCTCGTCCTCGTGCGAACATTCTGTGTGACGACCGTAGCGCCATCTGGTGGATGAGATGTGATGGTATGTATCTCGGTCTCGGTTATCTCCTCGTAAAACGAGTCTGTCAGTCCGACAACTGAAAAGTAGAATCAATAGGAAGGTTAAACATGAAGGGAGACCTATTTAGAAAGTTGATTTTAATCCAAGATGGCTGCATTCAAGGCAATTAAGCGTATTGGGTCACTGCAGAATTGACATGAGTTCGTGTTGACGTCCACACTCGAAACGCCTTAGTGTTCATGCTCAGGAGTCATCAATGAATCCCGAATGTGTGCGGAGTTTTGGAACAAACAAATGTCGTGGCAATATAGACACATTGCATCATATCTGAGAAATCTGTATCAACAGGAAAATCGACCAAAGACACTAAGAGCGCTTGCGACATCGTCCACCGGTTCGTACGATGTGACTGGAGTCGCGCCAAAATCTGATGGTGTGCACTATACCCCGATTTCGAAAAATTCTTCAGATAAGGATATTCTAGACACAGTATTGGGACATTCGCATGTAATCGTCGGTACGCTATCATCAGAACACGTGGATAATGAAGAATGCAAAGTGTCAAATTGCTGATACAGATGAATATTTCAAAAGGCACTTTTCAAGATTTATTAGTTTTGGGAGGTGACTGGGGCGGGAAAGGGGATGGCAGTTCTGACTTTATTTGTCATATAATTATTGTTTGTATGAACGCCGTGTCTGAATGATGTTATATTTTAGCACTAAATTGGGTAACATGTTACGCCAAAAGTTGCCAGCCCAACGTTGGACGAGACAGAAACTATCTCTCCCCACTCCATACGGAGCATTGACTCAACAATGTCGATATAATTTGTTATAATGCCCAATCGGGTACAATTTACTACGCATATAAGCATATTATAGTGTAAGATTCACAAGTTATATATTTTAATGAATGCTGCATGTTGGGGAGTAGCTACTTTCGGATGACCTACTTTAGTAACTTATATTACGATTTCCGAACTGTCCAAATTTAATAATCGCGTGCATTAAATTGCGTTTACGTGGAGTTTGTAGTATTAATATACATGTATTAGCCGTCGCAATCGAAAACAGAAAAAAACCATCACTATACCTAGATATAAAGGATAGATCGGCTTATTTGGTGTCTTTTAGAGAAGAATAACTCGTTAAACAAATTTAAAAAAAATCCTAATTACGTACAATACTTGCCCAAAAGTGTAGAGTTGTCTGACAATGTTGGTTAGATATGCATAATTATAGAATTATTCTCAATAGAATGACATTCTGGAGAAGAACGAATTTGTTATAGAAGCGTTGAATCTTGCAGGTTACACGTTAATAGCTTATACCTTTTGTTTTGGGGTGTAAGTAAAATCGCCAGACAATGTAAGCCACGATTACCAAAACGGCGCCCACTCCAGCCACTGTACCCAAAATTGTCCAGAATCTACAAAAGTACACACACGTGTTATACTCGATATTTATTGTCATATTATATACACAAACCAGATATTGATGGAAAGAGCGTGTGGATGACGGGATTACCGCTCTGTTACAAATATATCAATACAGAGCGCATAGACTTTTGTATTTCAGGACCACTGTACATAGAGTGAATATGATCATGCCATTCATCATGGATATGTGTCAGGCTCGACATTCAAGTATCAGCCGTTGTTCATAAAGAGGTTGGGCGTCATTAAGGTTCCCAGATCTCTAACACGCTTCAAAACTTCGAAACATCTTTTTTCGCCTATTATAAATATACAAGATTAACATCAAGGTAAGAAATTAAGCTATTATTATACACTTATTAACTTGTGACGGAGTCAATACCATGAAACCTGGACCCGAGGCTAGACTTGGTCGAGCAGATCCGACCAAGGCCGCAGGCCGAGGTCAGGTCTGCTCGACCAAGTCTGGCCATCAGTCTCCGCACCCATCGCTGTTCTAATTTTGACCTCGAATCACAGAGTAATTGGGAGTTTGATCCCTTCTACCACGAAGGGGCGATCGTCGGCTAAGTTTGCTACCACTCAAACGGCACATGTAAACACTGATCACGTGATCTCAATATTGACTCCTGACCTCACGCGCTTCGCCTGACAAATACGTCACCCGCATCAGCTGGGTCAGTGATTGAAAATTATTGACTCGTCGCTGGCTAAAGTTTGACCAATGAAATAACAGAATCCCCTCATGAATATTCAAGAGGTATAATAAAAGCTATTATAAGGATATGCCAGACAAGACGTACACACTTAAAGGTCAACCCAAACGATCTGAGGTCAAAATATAAAAAAATCGTCCTTTCGATTCTGAAAATAATGATATTTTTTTCATAATTTTGTGCCGTCTGGTTGGCGAGATATTGCCGTTTGAAAGGTGAAAATCACTCTCCAGTCAATTCCAGCTGTGACGTCACGGAGGGACAGCCGTCTTGTATTCTCCATGTTAAAGCCGTATACCACAGTCATTATCTGCTGATTATCTGGAGATTTTCGGAGTATCGGGGCATCATTTGTTAAATATGCCGCGACGTTGTGTAGTGGCAGGTTGCAGTTTTACTACAGATGACGGTGTTAGTATTCATTTGTGGCCTAAAGACGAGAAAATCGCTGCAAATTGGACGAAATTTGTACGCAACACGAGGGTGTGGAAAGAGGGCCTGAGCCAGTACTCGTATAATTTGCTCGGCACATTTTGACAGAAAGACATCATTCGAGGACCTCTACAGTGTAGCAGTTGAATTCGGGTACAAACCAAAACTAAAGAGAACAGCTATTCCAACTATCAAACCTAAGAACAATCAGAATGTGACGGCAAAGAAATCGGACGAGGAGAAACTACCACGGACATCGGCTGAACGAACCTTCCCTGCAAGCCAGGCCTCGGGCAAGGAGACGGCTGTACATGCCCTGCTCGCTCTCGCGTCCCCGATGAACGCCCAGAATGCTATCCATGATGTGGCATTTGTTGCTTGAGCACCTATACAAGTTAGACTGGATGAGTCTCTATTTCATATATACTATTAATAATAATAAAATGATCTTTCATAAATATATATACGTTTGATAAGTAAATAAATAGAAAAAAATAAAAATAAAAAAAATTAAAAAAAAACAAAAATGAACAAATAAAATGAAAAAATTATTTCAAGTATTTCTTAATAGGCAGAGTTACTCCCTTTTGTTTCCCCTTTAAAATACATTATGACACAGGTGCTGGGTCTAGTCTACCTACAAGTGTGAGAGTGCATCTAGATCAGACAACGACAAAGTCGTACAGTGATCGGGCAAACCGGTCGCCTTTTAATGTTTTTTTTTCCTGAACATCTATTGGTTCTGAACACCAATTGGAGTGAATGGCTGTAGATACAGAAGTGATAATAATACTGTCGTAATCCTTTGACATTTGAGATTGTGGGAATATCATTCGATTTCAATTTAATTGACGTAATTTGTCGAAAATTGAGCAAATGTGAATGCCGATCCATCACGTCGTTTCGACACTCACTCACCACGGCTTACTTTTCGCCATGAATGTCCAATTTTTTTTTATCAAACTATATAATTCTGAAATTGATATTTCATGGGGATTATGGGAAAACAAACAGAATTCAAATCGGACGTATCACCAGTTTACTGTCCATTCTGCCGAATCCCGGAGTTTATCCCTTCGAAAAGGCCGTCTCGGCCAGTAACAACATGCAACAACACAGACGTGCTCGTTCTTTACATCACAGAATCGTTCTACATTCAATACAGTTTAAAATATATGGACATTTGGTCTTATAGATGACGATAATAAGGTTTCCAGTCAAGTTGCATACCAATCTGTATTCAACAAACGACCTCTCCGAATCCTGTCGTCGAGTTTCACGTTGTCAGAATGGTTGTCACTGTCAGAATCGGAGCCGTACGGCTCAAATTGATAGGGCTGAATTCCGTCGTTGGTCCTCAAACAACTGTTATTTTGCCCGTCATCATCCTCCTCTATGTCTATTTCATCTTCTTGGCGAAAAATATTTCCATCTAAGGAGCTGATATCGCTCGAATCGACATCTGAATCGGAGCTCTGACCGCACTCGCTTTCCATGTTATCCGCTATTTTTTCTCAGGCAATTGCCCTGCGTGACGTCATCAACCCAGCTGTGAAAGTGTGAAAAAGCCCACTTTGCTCCCATATTACGTGTGTTTCTTCTGATCAGATTAGATTTTTTTCAATATTTTTTCCATACAAAGTGAAGTATGAACTATGATTTTTAATGATTTTTAGACAAAAAAAATCCGTTTGGGTTGACCTTTGGTCCTTTATTTAACAATTGTCGATCAGCCTATCAATTTATCAACCATCTTCAATCGGTCTACCAAGTAATGTTGAACATTCAACGTTCAACATACATATATATAACTGAATAACGGTGCCCAATTTGTTATTAGTTTTTTCCACCGTTTGAAAGTCATCAAAGATTTTGATTGAAGGAGTCGTGATGTTATGATTCATTCGAATTATTGAAATTTGAACTTGCATAAAATATTTCCAGTTGAAAAAAATTAGGCAAGCTGTTTTAGTTTCAATCCATGGTGTGAGTATTTGAAATTTCGAAGATTTTCAACAAGAAACTGCTGCATCAAATTCGAATAATTCAGTTCAAAACCAACGATCAGAAAAATCGTTTAACTTCTTAGCAGACCTAGGCCTACATATAAGCGAGAAATACGACATTCAGTACTCAGCCTTCGTCCATTGAGAAGTTCACCGTACATAAGTCAACGGCATCATTCCCATCATACTGTTAGCCCTAAATGCCAAGCAGGTATAATGTAACAAATACATAAACCCAAGCTATAGCCCAATTTGGAAAGGGTTTTGTCTCCCTTGTTCCACTAGGGGCGTATTGGTGCAGCGAACTTCCGGTAAGTACCAAAGGCCCTCACAATTAGTTTCAGAAATTAAATATTCTATTTTTCTAGAAAATCGTCTTTCTACTGTTCATGTATACAGGATCTATCGGTTGATGTAGAAGATATAAATAGAATAGTTCTTCAAAAAAATATATTCTGGAATAGTTTACAAATATATTATTCACAATAATTGCGGGTGCCTTTGATAAAAGTGAAATCGACTACCTTCCGGAAGCAGCTTTTCATACCTCTAACCTTAAGGAGCGGCAGTTATTCAGGCGGAGATCAGACACTTTCTGAAAAGGGCTATAGCATATTGCAAGAGAGTATCAACCGAATGGTAATATCATACGTAGAAACGTTTGACCGGACCAGGTGTTATCTCATCTTGACGTTTTCAAGTTAAATACTACACTAACGTTCCGTCATTTACCTTGATTTACTGAATAGAGTAAACTGTTCAAACCGAGAAACGCACGTGATGTCATATAACCAGTCAAGATAGGAGCTTGCCAACACCATGCAGCTAGGATTTTCTTTGATGTCTGCCCGTGTGATCTCCAAATATGGCAAGTGGTGGGTGTACTGATGTTAATTTGCATCGAATAGCCAATCAAATTTGAATTTTAAAGAGGTCACACATTGCACTTCTCGTAATATGGACCACGGAATATTTATAGCACTATGACATCACCAAGCCCGTTTTCTGATCAGATAATGTGTTACGTTCAGCCAAGGCAACACGTGTAGTGTTAGACTTGGGTAAGCGAAGATGGTGTTATCTATGTATATCAGGGTGTGTCCGAAATGGCTGCATCTCAATGGTCTCGCAGATTCGAAATCGGGGTGACAATAGGCACGCATCCATGATCTCGATATTGAACGCGAATGCAAGCGGCCTCGGATCTCCACCCCCCCCTCGCGGCCTCGGCCTCACATAAGAAAGAACAATTATGCCATGCGAAGAGATAATATCGCCAGCAAAGACCTGACAAATGCGAATGTCACATCTCACAGCATGCAATAAATGTATCTGTATAATATTTCAGCGTAAGCGAACAGCATATGGAGCAGACCGACAATGTTCTGATGAGGCATGCCACGCACGTGCGTTGCACCACGTTTCGTCACAAATTTCGCAATTTGTCCCACAATGTGACAAAACGTGTTGCTACACACGTACTATCTCGCCTCGGCCCAATTAATGGTCAATAACAACACAGCGATCACATTTTGAGATATGCTACAGTACTTTATAATGTATTAAATTTACCACAACTGGGATGAATGGAAACAGAATCGTAACAATACCATTAGTAGGTACCTCACTTGGCCTGCTTACTTGCTCGAGACTCAAGACTGAATTATTTACTCGTTTTGCACAGAATACCGGTCAGTGACACGGACTTGACGATAGAGATATTATCGTGCTAACTGGTGTACTTCTCTATTGCATCTTAGCGAGCCAAAGGAATCACGCCTTTCATTAAATAATTACCCTGAGCAGATCGACGTGATCCACGGTTGCCATTACGTCACAAGTCTGCCCAGTTTGAAAGAGCCAATGAAATTATCTGTTGAAGAAATGAAGAAACCAACGAGACCAAATCGCAGCTGTGGAAATTAGCTACATTATTTTTCACACTCATAGTACATGTGTTTTTTTTAATGAAGAACGATATTACATTAACATCCTGAACAGGTTTGAAAGAGTAAAATCAGCAGTGGTAGCGTGATTTTAGAAAAACTGATTGTAATAGAAAACGACAAGAGTTTACAAACCACCCATGATTCAAGTTGGATAACAAGAAGAATCGAACATTTGCAATTTCGATACCTATCTATATATTTGGTCCTAGAAGAAGAATTTCGTTCTCAGAGTTGGCTGGGGTGATTTGCGCCTGACCACTCACCGCTGACGTCTGTTTGATACTAAGCCAAATCCAGCACAACAAACGTCAGCGGTGAGTACTGGCACAAAAACCACCAATACGGAGGATATAAAATCCATTCTAATCAGAAAAAGTCGAATATACCTATGAGGCGGTGGTTGTTGCTTCACCCACGGGTCAGACCAACAATTATGAAACAGGAGATTAGAATGGAATGTCGGTGGAAAGGCCAAAGGGTACATGTATGCCACATTAACGTGCGAAAGAGCTGAATACTGACAAGTTGGCAAACGTAGGTGATTTTGTTTGCACGTGCTAGATCATAACATCATAGACCCTATTGTCAGAGAGGTTCGAATCCACATATTGCACTGACACCGAAACCAGATGGTTCATAAATATTCTGTATTAATTACCTCAAGGTCAAACCTGCGACACATAATGACTCCTATCCAATTCCCACAATCGAGGTAGTGCTGAACAAGATACATTCTCTGACTTTATTTGCAAGTGGTTAACTCAGAACATTCTGCTCGTAGCAGCATATGGGTTATTCGAGTATAAGGTAGTTCCACTGGGATGCAATAGTCTTGCTACCTTCCAAAGGCTGATAAAACAGGGAGGGGGGAGGGAATTTGGCTTAATGTCACACTCAAGTTTGTTTCACTCATATGGTGACAGTCAGTTTGGTTGGTGGAGGAATCCGGAGTACCCGGAGAGAACCACCGCCCTTCGGCAAGTAACTGACAAACTTTCACACATGGATCAGCTGGGCTCGAACCCGTGCCGGTTCAGCGGTGTGAGGCTAGCGGTCACCAGCGAAGCGCCTTAGACCACTCGGCCACCGAGGCTGATAAAACAGGCAATGACTGGTCCACTGTGTGGAGCACATTAACGAATCCCTGATGTATAGCGACATGTGCATGCAATGGCCGTTTGAACCATCTCCGACAAATTCTATCAAGATATCGGCGGAAAGGCCAAAGGGTACATGTATGCCACATTAACGTGCGAAAGAGCTGAATACTGACCAGTTGGCAAACGTAGGTGATTTTTTTTGCACGGGCTAGATCATAACATCATAGACCCTATTGTCAGAGAGGTTCGAATCCACATATTGCACTGACACCGAAACCAGATGGTTCATAAATATTCTGTATTAATTACCTCAAGGTCAAACCTGCGACACATAATGACTCCTATCCAATTCCCACAATCGAGATAGTGCTGAACAAGATACATTCTCTGACTTTATTTGCAAGTGGTTAACTCAGAACATTCTGCTTGTAACAGCATATGGGTTATTCGAGTATAAGGTAGTTCCATTGGGATGCAATAGTCTTGCTACCTTCCAAAGGCTGATAAAGCAGGTAATGACTGGTCCATTGTGTGGAGCACATTAACGAACCCCTGATGTGTAGCGACATGTGCATGCAATGACCGTTTGAACCATCTCCGACAAACTCTATCAAGATAGTTTCGTAGTAAATGTTCAGAAGAGTGAGTTAACTCAAGCTCAGCTCACCTAGCTAGAATGTATTGTGGGCTTATGTCAAGTTCTGTCAAGGGAGGGCAAGGCTGAAGCAATTGATGCCTTTCCAGTTCGCATTAGCGAGTGTTTCACTACTTTTTTTTAAATGTGTGGCTTCTGTGATCAATCTTCTGAATAAAAATGTCAACTTCACATGTGCTCATAACAAAGTGAAAGACGCATAGTGAAAGTCTTAAGGAAAAGTCTCTAGACAGGGTAATCGGGGGTAGGAGTGTAGGTAAGTTGAAGTGTGCAAGATATATAAAGTCGAAAAGTGTAGCAGAATACTGTGTTACAAGCGTCTGGTCCGTCATTCATAATTCAACCGTTGTCCATTAGAGAATATCCGCGTCCATAATCCAAAGACCTATTCTATATTTCATATAACAGTATTAGCACCAAATTCAAAAAGACAATCATGGTATACATAAACATAGGCTTGTTTCCTGCAAGAGAGAAGCGGTCAACAGTTTTCAATGATGCCGGCAAGACATCATGATGTTCCAAAAATATCAAATCCGTATCGCTGATCAGTATTCTTAATCCATAATATTCGTTGTAAAGTCGTCATCCAAAGAATGATGTATCTCAGTCACGCTTTGATTGTGACTGGTCATATGAGTACCATGAGGATCTTGAAGTACATGGGTTCATACGGCCCCTAGCCCCGGGTTAAGCGGAATTAGACACAAGTTACGAAACGTAGCGCCATAGATCTTGCACGCTACGTTCGTATTTTGCTATCAGCATGCGATATGTATCGCCAAATTTGAGAAACTTTGAGTGGAGGCGCTTGGTGGAATAGCCCTGTTTTATAAGTTTCTGCAACAATGTTTTGTGACGTTGATTAAAATCGTCACATTTAACACAGGATCTAGCAAATGCTACTAGGCGTGATATATATATACACCATATGCAGGTCCCACTGGAATATTACTGTCCAGAAAGAGATAGTTTACGATGTCGAAATTGTAATCATATCTTTTGTCATACAGTCGACGAGAGAGAAGGCTCGCTTCATTTTTATAGAGATATAGGTCTAAATACGATGTGCCTGTAGGGTTATCTGTAGTTTCCTTCAAATCCAGTGAAGTTGGATATATATATCTTTCACTGCGTCACTTATATAGCGATTATCCACAGCGAGAAGATCGTCTATATAGCGTTTGGTGAATGAGAAGGAACGGGCTTTGAATGGATCGGTTTTTGAAAGCGCCTGCATATAGTCATATTCATAAGAGAACAGATATAGGTCAGCCAATAGGGGTGCACAATTAGTACCCATTGTGTCGGAGTGGTACGTTGACAAATTTGTTGAGGCGCTGTAACTGTCGGTTGAGATATTGCAACTGTTCTCTCGGTTCGTGCACAATTATCTGGTAAGTGAAATGTTTTTGTATCTTACTTGTGCAAGTGTTTCTATATCTGTTTCAAATTGTTTTATTGCATTAAATTACCAAACTCTACATTTCTGGTGTTGAGTTGTGATATTTAACGCTTATTAAATCTGTTTGATGGGATCCTAAATTCCCGAATCGTAAGAGCGATTATATAACACTATTTGCACACAATAAATATCAAGCAGAAGAATATATGAATTCGAGTAATTGTACAGCTCTGAATTAATAGTGACCAGCAAGGACGTCATAGAGTGAATACAGGCAACGAAAGATAACCAAGTATATTCAGTACTATAACCGAAAAGAATAATAACCCGCTACTGGATGTGATTAGCAGTCAGGCAACTATGCAAAATGTTATTTGAATAAGGCTAATTTTGTTGCCATGGCAACCATCTGATTTCAGTAGAAATAACATGGAAATAGATGGGAATACATCATAATATTAATATTTATATGCATTAAAAGAAAATTCACCGGATCGTCTTAATTTGTTTACTTTGTGTTTAGATCAAATAGAGTTATCAGAAATGATGAGAAAAATGTCCACGTTTATCTGAAAATCCAATTTTATTATTTTTTTCTCTAGTTCGTTACCATTTCTGTATTAATCTGAGACGAGGTTATCTCACGTTGATGAGCACGTGTTCATTCATGTAAAAATTTCAAGGCAAATCTATGTTGAAAAGGAAGATGTCAATCTCCACCTTAACATTTCACTATTTAGTAGATAATCACATTTCGGTCTGGTGGGGCTTGAACCTATGTTGCCATAGCGCTATTGCCATGATTGCCATGATCACACCCAATGTGATCAAGGTGAAAATGAAGAGTCAACACAATACAATGTTAATTACTTACACGTATGCAGTGGTCATTCTTGTTCAGCTTCTCACATCTTCATCATGATTATGACCTTGGTAGAGACAACTGTTCATGGTAACTGTTTTGGTGGTCAGAGCCGCTGACGACAGACCTCGGAGATCTGCCAAGTAAATCATATCAACTTGTAGGTTAATTCTCACGAGAGACGTTTCTGAGAAGAACATCTATGAACTGTAATAAAATTTGGAAGAGGTACAATTAATCATGTTTTATCCTCACGGGGAACTTTCGAATTGTACAATTTCCAGACAACGATATCACGTGATTGTTCTTGCTCATTGTGCACGAGAGGAATATAGGCCGAAGCAGCTTTACTGTATGTAAAGAATATAGATCTTTCAGGACCACCCGAATGAGCCATTCAGCCTCCTTCACGAGAAGTTTGTGATACATATCACACATTGATTTCAAAATACGATATAGCGTGCCTTGTAGCTTATATCTAATTCTGCTTAACCTGGGGTTAAGGGCCGTGTGCATGTCGTGTACTTCAACATCATCATGGTGATCACAATCAAAGCGTGACAGTAATATATAATGTTTCATAAACGACTTGAAAAATCATTTGACACAAAGTACCGGTCATTGCTACGCATTGGGAGATAAGAACTTCGTGGTGTTGAGTCGACATCCTTAAAAAATTGTTGACTACTTTTCTCCTGCAGTAAACCAGCTCATGTTTATGTTTCCTTTGTAAGCCTGCTTGGATATTTCTGCGAATAGTTTCGCGTATGTCAAGACCTTCGATTAGGGAGACGAATATTCTTAACCCTATATGTTCTGGAGGGAGACCATTTCGCCCCTCCTCAAATATTTGTCTTACCCCTTGAGCTAGGAGGCTGAAAATGTAAAAAAAAAAATCAAAAAAAAATCAAAGATAGCCGCCATGATGACGTCACAGTGACGTCTTTTTCAAAAAAGCATTTTTGGAACAATATCTCGGTCAGATTTTTCGAATTTTTTATTTGTGTGTTTTCTTTAGAAAAAACCCTGCATGATAAATAAGTGAATAATAATCTGAATTGAACTGCAAGTTTGAATACACGTCACACCTGGGTAAACCGACCAATCTCTAAATACTGCACTGTAAACTGAGGTGTTCAATTTCAGAACACTTATTTATTGTTCTCAATTTTAACACGCGTATTCAATCTTGAACACCTTCAGAACACGTCCGCGTCCGATTGAGATTCAGAACACGTCCGATTCAGAACACGTCCGCGGACACGAACACGTCCGATTCAGAACACGTCCGTGGACACGAACACGTCCGATTCAGAACACGTCCGCGGACACGAACACGTCCGATTCCGAACACGTCCGCGGAAACGAACACGTCCGATTCAGAACACGTCCGCGGACACGAACACGTCCGATTCAGAACACGTCCGCGGACACGAACACGTCCGATTCAGAACACGTCCGCGTCCGCGTGACATTATCCATTGTCCCAATACTTAATTTAAAGGTATTTTTGAACGTCGATAAACCAGAACCCTGTCAAAACTGACACTTTGATCCGGTCACAAGAATTGTAATAATACTTTCAAAATATACACCTCTATACTTTCATCTTCGCTCCAAATGATTCCATTGATTCCTCCTGAATGTTCAGGCATGCAAACCCGATAATCATATTTTCAGGGAGTTTAGCTTGAAGTGCAGGGCGTAATCAGTGGTGAAGCCCCTGCAATTCAGGAAATTGTCCAGAATTACAGACTGGAATTCCCGAAAATGAGTTGTGGATATGCAACCACCTCGCTGGGGGTCTAATAGTACCCCAGCCACCAGTCAGGTTTTTGGACCGGATTCGGGGCCTTCGTGCACTTCGCCGGAAGTGACATCATATATAGTAAAATAGATGTTTGCCGAATATTTCGATTACTTTTCAAGTCTGCATAATACCTATGTTGACCTAGGGTTGAAAAGAATTATCTGGAGATTATTTTCCCTGTTTATCTGGACAGAGCATATGAAAAGTAGTTCGCTCATGTGCAAAACTGAACGAGTTGTTCGGCCGAATTCAAACTGAACCGTGCGTACGTGGGGTTTTCCCTATACGTCATAGCAACGTAGTAAAGGTCCAACTTCCGCTATTGGAGGCAGGGATGATAAATGAGCCTGTGAAATGGAGCATGCGCTGTTGGAAGGATGGCGGATATGTTGCCTAAACTCCCCGAATCGAGTTCAGGTACAAGAAAAGTAGGGTTCACACGGCTAACTAGAAATCAGGGTTTTCAGGGTCAGATGGTTCCTTATACCCAAGGTTAATCACTGTTTACCGGTAATGGCTGAAGTTGGCCATTGTTGTATATGATCGATGTTTGTGAGGGGGAGATCAATCTCTAAGTACCAGTTCGCCCATCGGTTTGGGCTTTGATATGACAAAAGGGGAAAATAAGTCAATTGTTACTTCCTGGCTGACATTATCGATATCAGAAGCTATACTGTCGACACGCTGTTAAAGTCTTTGATGAAGTCACGAGGCGGGTTCACCGCGTATAGTTAACTGTCACAGAACGGTTATGATGCACATTAAAATTAAACCAGGCATTTAAATAATAAATAAGCGCATTATAGAGGAAAGACTATGTAATGCAGATAATAAATCCATAATTTACCGATATTATCGGATAAATAGGTCTTGTTTCGGAAGAAGCGACCATCGGTGTTCAGTGTATACATGTAGTATTCCTGTCCAGAAATATCCATATAGTGCGCTAATATATGGTATAGGAGATTCGATAGATACAGCAGTAGATCAAAGTTTGCCAAAGTTTAACCCTACCTGCCCTGTAGGGGGCGGTTGAACGGGGGAAGCGCTCTCCTAGTGAACTTTTCTCTGCTTCTCCGAACAACAAAACCGAGGGAGCTGGAACTTCCAGACTTTAAAGCTTATTATATTGGATCCATTTGAGCCTATTTGAATATCCCCCGAAGCAGACGAACATGGGTATATTCAAAATGGCGGTCATGTGGTATCTCAGAAAGCCTTTTCTGCTCATTTCTTCACATTTTTTTGACCTAAATTGACTAGAAATTATTTTATTTGAGCAAAACTAATTATTCTCTATTTTATTTGATAGTCTTTGAGAGAAAAATCGGCAAATAAAAAATTTCGAAAAATCGGCGCAAAATTTCGTCGTTAAATGGCTGCCGAGAAGATGACGTCACTGTGACGTCATCATGGGTCCCATCTTGGATATGTTTACATTATAGCTTGAACGAATCTTGAACAAAAGATACTGTATTGTAAGTTTCATCGCTTTAGCTTGAGGGATAGCGAAAATATATATTGGGGCACTTTCGCCCCCCGCCCCCTTCACCCCGGCTGCGATACTCCCCAGAAAAATCCTATGGGCTAGGAGGCTGAAACTTACCACATTACCCTTGGGTCAAGCTCTTATATAAAATGTAAACAAAATCCAACACGGCCACCATGAGACGCCACAGTGACGCCATTTTCAAAAAGGGCATCTTTTGGACGATTTTTCGATTTTTTTATTTATGTGTTGTTGTTTATTCGCAAAAAGCTGCATGGTAAATTAGTAAATAATATTCTGAGGTGATATAGATCAGATTTTGTCCACTTTTTGTCAAAAAAGCAGGAATTCTGAAGCAACATGACGAAAACATCCCTTTTCTGGTAACCCACTTTGGAATTATCCATGATCCTCTGTTCGGTATTTATGCAAATAGGCTCACAATGATTCCAATATGCAGAATTGTGTTGAAAATAACACAAATTGTGTAAGACACTAATCTGTATTGACCTCAACACAATTTTGTGTTGATATATTAAGTTTAACACAAAACCATGTTGATTTCAACACAAAACATTTTTGTTGCAGCTGTTCTAGCACAAAATTGTGTTAAAACAACACAATATTTTTCGCAGTTTGATAACCTACAGAGTCACAGAGGCCTGGAAGGGTTAATCGTCATGACCATAACTTACCTTCTATTCACAATCATCGGGCAAGACAAGTCTGATTCCCAAAACACGTGAAATTATTCGAAATCGTTTAAAAGGTATCTTACCTTATCGAGCCAAGTTTGGTATATGGTAATTTAGGAGTTTGATTTCCAGTATTCTACAGAGCAAAACCGCTTTAGAAAGCCAGGATCGTTTGCTGAATCAATTATCCTCCGTGAGTATATTGTAATATGGACTTCGCCGTTGTTTGAGTTATTAATATTTACGAAATTTTCACGGACGGTTAGCGTGGCGCAAATGACATCTCCATAGAAATGCTTTTATCGATTTGAGTGCCGTAGTTTCATATCGTCTAGTGTTCCGGGACACAGTTACTGCTGGCATGTTTCTTTTATCCCGCTTGACATTGTTACTATACCAAGAAATTCCAGTCAGAATGTAAGAGGTGTTAACTCGCGTGCGCCAAGCCGGCCAGCGGGGTGTCTCCCCCAAAACACCTGAATTTCGCTCATTTTCAAAAGCGTTTGGACGTAATTTCTCATCAATTATGAACAAATAAAATTACATAGACTTGTCCAGTAAGACCTTTATGAGAGGTAAATAAATTTTCCATTCGTAGCGCAAGTGAGTGCAAAAATCATCTTTGTTAGACCTTTTCAGTCGGTCAAGTCGTCCTCTCATTCGCTCAACATGCAGATGGGACTGGCTGAACTAGAACTTTCAAATCAAATTTGACGTAATTTGTCAAAATCATAAATTATATTAATTTAGACTATAGGGAAGGTGATATATTATAGAAAGTCTGTAGAGGTAAATATATTTCAGGAAACCTATATTTATTTAGATATACTTGTTTATATTCGACCCTGCTACCTCGGGCCATAGTAAAATTGTATCAGCCGGTGAACCGTGTGAGCTGTAGTGTGCGGGCTTGAACATCACGTCCGTGTCACAGATTTTTGCACATGATTGTAACAGTGAATTGCCGAGGAATGTTGCAGATGCAAGAATTAATATCAAATAGTGATTATGGATTTTGATTGTGAACGACTAAAGTACCGTGTTTATGATTTTTGTCTGATTGTGTCTATAAATAGGACTTGTGGAATGGCTGTATACCAGTATTTACTTATTTAGCCTGTGTAATAGTGCGTTCTCGATAAAAAAAGTTTTACGATCTGACACTCAGGTCATTAATTATTGTGCTCTGGTATACTTTAAGTCGATCATATCAACATGTTGACAAGTATCTCAGTCTGAAATACGTTTCATACCTCGCACAAACAAATGTCGATGTCATATAAGCAACACAATAAGCCTTAGTAACCCAGAGGTATCCATGGTGGAAAGGTAAAAAAAATCTCTCACATTCCACGTACATGATGTCCCGGATCGAAGAGTCGATTCTATGGGGTGTGAATGTGTGCATGAAGCACCGTGCCCTGACAAAGGCTGACATTTCATATTATTGCACTACAGGTATCGTACACGCGAATACACTTAACGGTTCATATAACACTTAAATGCCATCCAATGGAATTGATAATAGTTACATGATATAGCTATTAATAAGTTGTTTACATATGTGGTGACGTAGCCTAACTAAATGGTTCGTATGAGGAAGATATCGTGCATTCTTATGCAGATAGCCTGTGGTATATTTAAGAAATAATTCCTTGTTTACTATTGTAAAACACCTAGAATAGATCGGGCTGCAATAGGAGTCTTCTTCACGTTTGATCACTCAGGCGGCCTGACAACCTGTAACCATCTGGGTCATACATTTGCGTACACTTCGCCATCCACAATTTGGCTTGCGAATCGTGTGTCTCCATTATCGCGGAGCGATATCCGGTCTTCATTCGGCCGAGGACAGACTGGTTAAATCTGATAAATTACAGATTTTCATACCACTTCGGAAACAGATATTGCCTGGGCTTACAAAAGGTTTATAAGTATGAATAACTTTAGTATCACCCAAGAGGCGTTGTAGCACCCAAGAGGCGTTGTAGATCTGTAATTTTGAACAAGTAGGGCAGCATATGACTCAAAAATGGCGGGTTACGTTGGGGTTACGTCGGTAGGCTTTAGCTGATTGGCTGACGAAGTCACGTGGTATTCATTTCAGGAAATTCCCTCTTGCAGTTGCCGAAAGTAGGCGGAAAATGGATACACACGATCCCAAGGTCAGTTTTACCACGTATAGATGACCCAGATGGTTACATGGTGGTATGGAAATCTGTAATTTATCAGATTTAACCAGTCTGTCCTCGGCCGAATGAAGACCGGATATCGCTCCGCGATAATGGAGACACACGATTCGCAAGCCAAATTGTGGATGGCTAAGTGTACGCAAATGTATGACCCAGATGGTTACAGGTTGTCAGGCCGCCTGAGTGATCAAACGTGAAGACTCCTCCTATTGCAGCCCGATCTATTCTAGGTGTTTTACAACAGGAAACAAGGAATTATTTTTATTCTACCATACTGAAAACATCACAATGTGGAGATGTTTCCTGAAAAGAAAGATATGCTCGTGTATTTAAAACTGGATTAACACCCCTATATCCGACAAAAATGCTTTGGCCCGCCAATTAATCGGAGGAAGCAACACCTGCAAGTCGCATACGTGGAATCGACACGGGTTGGAGAGTCCACAGTATGACAGCTGTAGGGGCGTCCAACTTTAATCGGCTCCATGATGTACGGCAAAAGGATGTACAAGAAGATACAGACAGACGATAAATGTTGATATCCATGCCAATCCTTTTACCCTTCTGGGTGAGTTCAACTGGACATGCACGCGAAGAAAATTATGACGTCATATAATCCACACCGATTGGTTGTGAGGTTGGATATATTAGAATTAGATCCCACCTGGCCTTCCTTCTTTGCATGTAATAATGTTTTTTGATAAAACACATGGGGTGTGGCAGAATGTCACAGACTGATTCCTCATGCCTTCTGAGATTGCGTATAGTTTAACCTTATCTGATCTGGTCTGGGCTATTTGGGACCTGTCCAAACTGCACCATAAATTAGTAAATAATAATCTGATGTGAAATAAAATCGCAGAAAATCAGAAATTTTGAAGAAATATGACGAAAATATAACTTTTCTGTTATCGCTACCCCACATGGCCGCCATTTGGAATTTGCCCATGATATTCTGCTCGGGGGAGGGGGTATACAAATAGCTCAACGCGATCCTAATATGTTAAACTACACGGAGTCACGGAGTGGCAGCACTCAATTTTCCGTCGTTCCCGAGATGGGTTAGAATTGGTGGGTGGGAGGTTGGAAGCGGTCATTCTCGATCTCCTCTGGTTCAATTTCCAATGTCATTAATAATTTGTGTCTTCAAAATCGAATAAAAAAAAGATATAGAAGCAAACATTGAAAACATAGTAGATTGAGTCAATGCATTTCTAGTGGGCGTGCGGGTCAATACGTACAGGAAGTTCAGCTTCCACCATCATGTCTCGTCAGCTCATGATTAGCTGCAGTCGCGCATACAAACTTGTCCCTTCTGTGAGTCATTCTCCCATCCTTGTCAATTTTCTTACAACCTGTCGTAATGTCCTATTCCACTGCCCTGAGCTAAATGCTGTGCGAGTCTCAGGTTTGCCCAATCACGTAGGTCCTACCTCTATAGTAAAGGGCAGGTACAGGTATAAGCCAACTTAATATACTAAACCGGGAGCCTCAAAGATTTTAAAATAGTGTCTTGATTTTGCTGCATGGTAATATGATTTAAGTAAAAACAACAACAAAATGTTTCTGAAATATAGTTTCTCAATCGGTTATTTTCAGAAAAGCAGCCAAAATTGAAACCGAGATAATTACTTACCTGAAGTAAATTTTCTAACCTTGGACGTCAAATGAGCGACAATGATTCCAGGAAAGTCATACCTTTGCCGGAGAGGGATGTGAATTACGCATGGAGAACAGATAATTTACTCACCATTTCTATCCAGTTAGACCGCAGTCCGGCTTAGCAGCTCACAAAAACAACCTCATCAAGTCTCGTTCAACTTTAAGGTGTTATTAACTTAATGAAACGAGAAATGCTACTGGAGAACTCCGCGAGATCAACAACGCCGAAAAGTATCCCTAGCGAATATCACCACAGAAAAGGCCGCGCGCGTAGGGCACTCGGTTTCGTTAATTGATTTAATCGATTAATGTAAATTTTGCCGATATTGTATGGAAAGATGCTCGATTCACATTGTACGAACAACATTATAGCTCCCTGCCGTTGATTAATTGGAATGGCAGGCTGTTAGAAGGGATAAATGACGTCCTTCGGTCGGGTGTCTCTGGCGATATTGTACATTGAAACCCTATGAAACTGGAATTCTTAAACAACAACCGAGTAGAATTCCAAAACTGCTATATAGGTCCCTCCAATATATGAAAGCCATACTCAAAGCCCCTAAATAAGGTGGGCCATTGGGGACTTTGATGATTTTTAAGGTTCACACAGCGGTTATTCCATAGCCGTGTAAATGTTTCGGTTATTCCATAGCCGTGTAAATGTTTCGGTTATCCCATAGCCGTGTAAATGTTCCCACTGCGCTGTAAACGTTTCGAATAATTCAGTTTAGTTTTCGGTGAGAAAAAATGATGAAAAAAGTGCGCCGACGTTATAAAAAATGAAAGAAATCTGAAACAAATTCTGTGATAATACGGAAAGTGTTCAGCTACAATAAGGTATACTCAGTTTCCTCTCGATAAGGCCTACAGTGTAATATTGCCCGCCATTTTCTATCCTTGGTTCCGTGGTTCTGGTAATTTTCGATTATCTGCTTTCTGGTATAAAGTTTTCTCTATCATCTCTAACCGTGGTACGTCTGACAAAACCGAACGGAGTTTACAGATCTGTATTATCAGGGCCGGCGGAAGCAATTCTTGATTGAGGCGGCTACTATCATAGCACTTTAGGTGAGGGTCCAGGCGCCGCCCAGGCCACGGAAGCTCCTGGGATCCAGATCGCCGGAGACGCCTTCTGAGCGAAATCACTGGCAAATCACTCTGCAATGAAGTTTATTTTTGGTTCTTTCCTAAATCCTTTACCATGAAAACGCAATCGATGTTGATTTCCTGTGATGCTGTATAATAAAGTAGCCTAGACAAATTGTGTGGACGTGCCCGATATAATTTGCATGGTTGCTGGAGTGTTAATAACTTCATTGCAGAAGTAGTGCCATCTACATTCATATATTAAAAGTACAGATGGCGCTAGGTCGTCTTTAGCAACATTAGGCACTTTAGTATGGAGTGCTTGTAGCGAACATAGATTTACAATTTAACTTTCCCCAAACGTATCAATTTTTATAACTGGCCATAACTGTTAGCAGTGAATTATTTGATGGGCAAGGGAGGCAAAAAGACAAAATCTGAGAAAAACGAACTATGCTGTTTCTTGTAGGGAATTACCTGGAGAAAGGAGTAATTGCGGCAAAATATCGCCCATGGAGGATGGTTGTCTCCGGTAACGTTGTAATACTGATCATAAAACTGGGTTTACATCGACCGTTAATCGGTGTTCTTTTGAAGTTAAGATTAACTGTGCATTTGTTCATTTGCGGGCGATGAAACTAAGGTAATACCATTTTAATAAACACCGTTGGACTCAGACGATATGGCAACTCGACTCCTGTATAACCCTTCTGTCAAAGAAAATCTATATTTTTGAGGGTTTGTCGAATGGATAAATCAATACCTTTTCTTATGCGTTATAGCGAGAGGTAATTAACATCACACAATGAGCTACAATCCAGGAATTCTCCGTTTAAAGCACCAAACTTCCGCCAACGACTGAGTAAATATAGTGGACAGCGCTAAGTTCACCCTCTGTCGCGTGTTTCCATTAATGTGGAAATATGCTGTTGTTAGATACCCATGTACCAGGCTCGTTAATGAGTGAATACATGGAGGTTAATTGCCTGATATACAAATGAAATAAAATGACGCTAATCCATGCGTCTTTGGTGAGTCATATAGTGTTGTTGTTTTTACACTTTTTGGAAAGAATATGTTATGTTTACATACGAAAAACTCCTTTGCGTGTGACGGTAATAAAGCTGTTTTTATTTTCACTCCAAAACCTGACAAATAACAAATAACACTGAAATATCCCCTTCGAAAAAAATGAGATGTTCAGTTGCATAAAAATGGAGATATGATTGATCAAAATGTGCCCCCCCCGGCTATTTTTGGAACATTTTCATGGAGGATTTTCTCCTGTAGCAAAAATATGACACCTCAAACCAAAACCATTCGTGATTCTATCTAATAAACAAACTTCCTAATATATTGCGTGACAAAATTATTTTTGTTTGAGGTGTCACATTTTTGCTATGGGAGACATTTCTAACTGCAAATGCCTCGAAAATACCATATCGGGCCAGGGAGCACATTTTGATCAATCATATCTCTATTTTCCTATAACGGAGCATCACGATTTTTTCAAGGCTGATATTTCAGTATGTAAACTTGAAAATAAAATCTGTTTCGGCAGGTTTTGGATTGGAAAAAAATTCAGCTTGATTACTATTCAGAGGAATTCAGAGGACCAGTCATGAGGTGTGTTTTCTGTGTATTCTTGCATTTAGCATGTTTACTCCATCTGGCATCCTCGATACTCATACATTAAAATCAGATGATCTGTCACAGCTCCCGAACTATAGCGTATCCAATTCTGCTTAAGCCGGTGCTAGGGACCATGTGGTTACTTAATAGTCTCCACATGAACATCTGCAGTAGAAGCGCGGCTGAGGTACTTAGGCTACGTCCGAGAATCCTCCGTATTCTTGAGTCAGAATGTTAGGTGCCGAGAGAAGCTTTCCTTTGAAGTCATATGGTTGCTCTTTAGTCGCCAGCCGTCGTTAATTGTTTCCACCTCTTGCATATCCCTCCAATTCCCTAAGATCTGCATGACATGCTGGAATTACTGAAACGTCATCCTGAGTTGCAGATAGAGCTAGATGACGCAAGTAGTAGTATACATGCAAAAAAGGAAACATTTTTCGGGCACCGGGAAAATTCGCCATCTGTTGGTCCATGTTAAATTGCAATCGGGAACCCTCAAATTACGGTAAGGGAGGTAACTCTTGATGCCTGTGATGATTTTTTGACATATTTCGGGTTATCTCCCCTGATTCGAACATTTGCATGTTAAATCAATACGGCAAAATGCCTGTATGGGGTATGGATGGTCCGATTGGGTCGTATGAGGTATCAATGTGAAGCATTCGAGAAGAGGCATCTGATGGGCAGGGTGTGGGGTTGAAATATCGTCATTCTGCGCATGCGCGGTAGACAAAGTGTATGGAAATAGACGTTTTGGGAGCGAGGGGAGCCACTAATGGGCCGATGGAGTTGAGTGAGGTATCAATGTGAAGCCTTCGTAAAGGGGCATCTGATGGGCTGGGTGTAGGGTTGAACTAACGTCATTCTGCGCATGCGCGGTGGACCAAGGGTATGGAAATAGACGTTTTGGGGTCGAGTGGAGCCCCTAATGGGCCGATGGAGTCGTATGAGGTATCAATGTGAAGCCTAGGTGAGGGGGCATCTGACTGGACTAGTGTCTCGGTCGTTGTCAACATTCTGCGCATGCGCAAACAGAGAATTGTGGGAAAAGGGTACGGAAATAGATGTTTTGGGATCTAGGTGAGCCACTAATGGTCCGATGGAGTTGAGTGAGGTATCAATATGAAGCCTATGTGAGGGGGCATCCGATGAGGTGGGTATGGGGTTGGAATATCGTCATTCTGCGCATGCGCGGTAGACCAAGTGTATGGAAATAGACGTTTTGGGATCTAGGGGAGCCCCTAATGGGCCGATAGAGTCGTATGAGGTATCACTGTGAAGCCTATGTGAGGGGGCATCCGCCTGGACTAGTGACTCGGGCGTTGTCAACACTCTGCGCATGCGCAAACAGGGAATTGTGGGAAAGGGGTATGGAAATAGACGTTTTGGGGTCTGGGTGGGCCACTAGTGGCCCTATGGAGTCGTATGAGGTATCCATGTGAAGCATTCGTAAAGGAGCATCCACCTGGACTAGTGTCTCGGCCGTTGTCAACATTCTGCGCATGCGCAGACAGGGAATTGTGAGAAAAGGGCATGGAAGTAGACGTTTTGGGCTCTATTTGGGCCCCTAGTGGTCCTATGGAGTCGGGTGAGGTATCGTTGTGAAGGATACGTGAAGGGGGGGGGGGCATCCACCTGTACTAGTTTGACGTGGAACTGGCGTCATTTTGCGCATGCGCAAACAGGGAATTGTGGGAAAACGGTATGGAAATATACATTTTGGGGTCTGGATGGGCCACTAGTGGCCCTATGGAGTCGTATGAGGTATCCATGTGATGCCTGTGTGAGGGGGCATCCGTCTGGGCTAGTGCCGTTTTCAACAGTCTGCGCATGCGCAAACAGGGAATTGTGGGAAAAGGGTATGGAAATAGACGTTTTGGGGTCTGGATGGGCCACTATTGGTCCTATGGAGTCGTATGAGGTATCAATGTGAAGCATTCGTAAAGGAGTATCCACCTGGGCTAGTGTCTTGGCCGTTGTCACCATTCTGCGCATGCACAGACAGGGAATTGTGGGAAAAGGGCATTGGAATGGACATTATGGGGTCTATTTGGGCCCCTGGTCGTTCAATGAGGTCGAGTGAGGTATCGTTGTAAAGGATACGTGAGGGGGCATCCGCCTGGACTAGTATGACGTGAAACTGACGTCATTCTGTGCATGCGCAGTTGACAAAGTGTATGGAAATAGACGTTTTAGGGTCTAGGTGGGTCCCTAGTGGTCCGATGGAGTTGAGTGAGGTATCAATGTAAAGCAGTCGTGACGGAGCATCCAGTCATGGGTGGGTGCATGTAAAATTAGCATTTTTTCCCGATAATATTAAAGCGGAACACGGACTTTACCCCTAAAATAGTGGAAAACACCTATCAACCCTAGCCAAAATGGCTAATATCGGTCCTCGGTCTTATTGGGACCTGCCTATCGAGTCAATGGGGTGGGTGCATGTAAAATTAGGATTTTGCCCCGAAAATATAAAAAGCGGAACGCGGACTTTACCCCTAAATAGGGGAAAACACCTATCAACCCTATCCCAATTTCGGAGCTCCAAGAGCTCCGGAGCTCCGAGTTCCAAGAGCTCCGGAGATCCGAGTTCCAAGAGCTCCGGAGCTCCGAGTTCCAAGAGCTCCGGAGCTCCGACGCCACCACCGGGCGTTGACGGGCGAGTGAGTGAGTGTGAGTGAGTGAGTGAGTGAGTGAGTGAAGCGTGCACAACGCCCGTGAGGCGTCCCCAACGCCCGTCTTAACGCATGGACGCACTAACGACGGTGAGTGAGTGAGTGAGTGAGCGAGTGAGTGAGTGGGATCCTACTGGACTAATGTAACGTCCGTTTTCATCATTTTGCGCATGCGCAGTATGGCCGTCGTATATAAAGCAGGCATTTTGGGGATTCGTGGAGGTTTGTTGAGTGGTTGACCATCCCTTGGTCAAATGGACCGTGTGGGGTATCAGTGTGAAGCTCTCGTAGGAAAAGTGGAAATTGCCCCTCATTTGTGGGGCGCTCACTTCCGGTTGTGTGGGACGCTGCCCTAAGCCAATCAGAAGCGAGTATTTTGACCCGGGGCATTATGGGACATATCCAAGACGGCGGCGTCTGCCTTCTGGTTCAAGATGGCGGCACGTCCGGTGTCGAAAACTGACCATTTTGTCGGAATGTGGTCATCTGGTGTCGAAAACTGGACCTTGTAAGGGTCCCGCCTAATTTGGTGTAGAGATGAACCACTATTGGTCCGAATGCGTCCTGTGGGGTGTCATCTTGTAGTTCTCGGAGTGCAGACCACGATTTGAAGGATGTTCACGGCATCTGTGATGTCATTGGTGACGTCATCAGTAGGAGTAGTAGCCAAAGTGGGCATTTTGGAGCAGTGAAAGAAGGTATTTGGTGTAGAGATGGACCACCCTTGGTTCGAATGTGTCGAGGGAAGTGTCATCTTGCAGTTCTCGGGGTGTAGACTCCATTTGGGGGATGTCCACAGCATCGGTGACGTCATCAGTACGAGTAGTAGCGAAAGAAAATGTTTATAATTGGCTCAGTGTCAATTTTTTTCCACGATTTGGGCTGATGTCCCTTATATGTGTTGTAACATGTTCATTCCTATATTTACAGACACTACCACCACCACCACCATCACCACCACCACACACCACCACCACCGCACACCACCACCACCACCACCAACGCCACCACCGGGCGTTGACGGGCGTCAACGCCCGGTGGTGGTGGTGGTGGTAGCTCCCGTGTGGCAGAGCACTTGGATCGGAGCTCTTGGAGCTCAAAGCTTGTGGAGCTCAGAGCTCGGAAATGACGTCATCGCATGCATGCGCGCGTACCTGTGCTGCACCCGCACCCTGGTGTACCCTATTCCCTACGGGCTATAGGGTACGAATGCTCCCCATTGATACCTCATACGACTCCATAGGACCAATAGTGGCCCACCCAGACCCCAAAACGTCTATTTCCATACCCTTTTCCCACAATTCCCTGTTTGCGCATGCGCAGACTGTTGACAACGGCCGAGACACTAGCCCAGACGGATGCCCCCTCACACAGGCTTCACATGGATACCTCATACGACTCCATAGGGCCATTAGTGGCCCACCCAGACCCCAAAACGTATATTTCCATACCGTTTTCCCACAATTCCCTGTTTGCGCATGCGCAAAATGACGCCAGTTCCACGTCAAACTAGTACAGGCGGATGCCCCCTCACGTATCCTTCACAACGATACCTCACCCGACTCCATAAGACCACTAGGGGCCCACCCAGACCCCAAAACGTCTATTTCCATACCCTTTTCCCACAATTCCCTGTTTGCGCATGCGCAGAGTGTTGACAACGCCCGAGTCACTAGTCCAGACGGATGCCCCCTCACATAGGCTTCACAGTGATACATCATACGACTCTATCGGCCCATTAGGGGCTCCCCTAGATCCCAAAACGTCTATTTCCATACCCTTGTTCTACCACGCATGCGCAGAATGACGCTATTCCAACCCCATACCCACCTCATCGGATGCCCCCTCACATAGGCTTCATATTGATACCTCACTCAACTCCATCGAACCATTAGTGGCTCACCTAGATCCCAAAACGTCTATTTCCGTATCCTTTTCCCACAATTCCCTGTTTGCGCATGCGCAGAATGTTGACAACGACCGAGACACTAGTCCAGTCAGATGCCCCCTCCTAGGCTTCACATTGATACCTCATACGACTCCATCGGCCCGTTAGGGGCTCCCGACGACCCCAAAACGTCTATTTCCATACCCTTGGTCCACCGCGCATGCACAGAATGACGCTAGTTCAACCCCACACCAGCCCATCAGATACCCCTTTACGAAGGAGCTTCACATTGATACCTCACTCACCTCCATCGGCCCATTAGTGGCTCCCTTCGGTCCCAAAACGTCTATTTCCATACCCTTTGTCTACCGCGCATGCGCAGAATGACGATATTTCAACCCTACACCCTGCCCGTCAGATGCCTCTTCACGAATGCTTCACATTGATACCTCATACGACCCAATCGGACCATCCATACCCCATACAGGCATTTTGCCGTATTGATTTAACATGCAAATGTTCGAATCAGGGGAGATAACCCGAAATATGTCAAAAAATCATCACAGGCATCAAGAGTTACCTCCCTTACCGTAATTTGAGGGTTCCCGGTTGCAATTTACCATGGACCAACATATGGCGAATTTTCCCGGTGCCTGAAAAATGTTACCTGTTTTGCATGTATACTACTACTGACGCAGCAGAGCTGAGGACAGCGGTCGACTCCATTCAAAAACCACAAGAATCCATGGGTGACTGTATTATTCTAAAGGATCCACCTTGCAGTACTGTACCAGTACAAGCAGTAAGTGATGTCCCAGCCATTCGTACTTTGTTTGAGGAGTTCAGAACTTATTAACATAAATAGTTGTCGTGATGCTCCTGTTATTGTAGAAACTCAGGAGGAAGCAGACCTGGATCAGCTGGACTTGGCTGAGCCATGGAGTTAAATAATAAGTTAAATACTTAATCTCGCACATTCGGATTGAATAATCTCTGTTTGCCGGCATGATCTGAAACAATGATTCTTTCATAATTTGAGAACGGTACGTGTGATGATACACGCATATAACCTCATCATATGAAACATGTTTTCAGCAAGTGTCAAGCTGGAAAAATTTAAAATCCTTTCCCTCCATGGTCAAACTCAACACTTCCCGGCGGCGTGCACAGCGGGCGGCTAAGTACCAATTCACATTTCCAATACACTCAACTTATAATAGCTTTGATGACGTCGATGGGGCGCATGCGCGGGAACCCGACAACTACCGAACATGACCGAACCTGCTTTAATCTCCCAAATACACAAGGCTAATCCGACGAATCCCTGCTGTGGCGGAATCGTACATTGAACACTTTGATCTGACCGAGTGCTCTCTCCTCCTTATTTAACTCCATGGCTGAGCTATTATCACCTCTACCTTCCACGTCTGGTGCATCTTCTGCCAAACAGAAGAAACAAGAAGAAATGACTGAAATGACATCCCTTGCGATTTTGGGCGTGACTGAATTGATGGAAAACACTGTACACAGTACAGTATACACTTTTGTTAGTCACTTTGTTACTGGAGAACGAAACCACTCAATTCCACCTGAGCAAGATCTACAACCACTGACCACGCAATTGACGGACACCAATGTCCATCTAAGTTAGGTTGCTACTCAAGTGAAACGCATGCAACACGCCCAAGGCGAGCTGATCAGTACATTGGATGGTTTTACATCATCTTTATCACTATAATCATCTCACCCGATTCAGTAGGCACACTAAGGTGACCTATGACCTCTCAACAGTGGTTAAAAACCTTGACCAGTCCGTCAGTACAACCACCTCGCTGGGGGTCTAATAACACCCCAGCC
This sequence comes from Hanleya hanleyi, assembly GCA_036873755.1. Taxonomy (NCBI): domain Eukaryota; kingdom Metazoa; phylum Mollusca; class Polyplacophora; order Lepidopleurida; family Hanleyidae; genus Hanleya; species Hanleya hanleyi. The sequence goes on along the minus strand of JAVTVY010013143.1, from coordinate 16,127 downwards.
ACCAGTCAGATTTTTGGACCGGATTCGGGGCCTTCGCGCACATCGCCGGAAGGGACATCATATATAGTAAAATAGATGTTTAACGAAAAATTTGATTACTTTTCAAGTCTGCATAATACCTCCGTTGACCTAGCGTTAAAAAGAATTATCTGGAGATAATTTTCCCTGTTTATCTGGACAGAGCATATGAAAAGTAGTTCGCTCATGTGCAACACTAAAGGAGTCGTTTGGTCGGATTCAAACTGAACCGTGCGTTGGTTGGTTTCCCCTATACGTCATAGCAACGTAGTAAAGGTCAACTTCCGCTATTGGAGGCAGGGATGTTATCAACCTGTAACCATTTCGGTCATCTATACGCGGTAAGACTGACCCTGGGATCGTGTGTATCCATTTCAGACTACTTTCGGCAACTGCTAGAGGGAATTTCCATAAATCAATACCACGTGACTTCGTCGGCCAATCCGCTAAAGTCTACCGACGTAACCCCAACGTAACCCGCCATTTTCGAGTCATGTGGTGATCTACTTGTTCAAATTTACAGATCTACCACATCTCTTGGATGATACGACAGTTATTCATACATATATATTTTGTAAGCCCAGGCAATATCTGTTTCCGAGGTATGTGTGAAAACCTGTAATTTATTAGAGTTTTCGAGTCTGTTCTCCGCCGGATGAAGGCCGAACAGAATCCGGTAAAACACCGGATATCGCTCCGCGATAATGGAGACACACGATTTGCAAGCCATCTTATGGATGGCGAAGTGTACGCAAATGGGATGTTATTGGAGCCTGCGAAATGGAGCATGCGCTTGCGAATCGCGTTATTACTTATATTGTGTCTCCATGCTGGGAAACTTGTACGCGATCAGATCCTGATATATATATATATATCCTGATATATATTTCAAGGGTCATCATTACGTGAGATGATATCATCATAAAGTTAACTGCCCCATGAATTAATGGACTGAGTTAACTGTGAAGTTGAGAAATATTATTCGTGTGAGATTCCTAACGAAATCTTGAACTGTAAGTGAACCTGTTTATGTGTGATTGAGGGTGTGAAGTGTTGAAGTTTTCTTGAACTGAGAACTGTACATGCGTTTTGTATTTGATGCTTGTTTAACTCAAGGTGAAGGGGAACGTTTCCACCTTAAGTGGGGGATAATGAGACAAGCATCAAGTCTTCTTTGTTTACGCTTGGATTTTTTTTAAATTACAAATTATCCTTATAATTTTTTCCCCCCACTGGGCATTTATTGTCTGTTAATGACCACGCCTTTACAAAACCCCCTACAACTTCCACGTGGTCTGGGGTTTGGGTATGATGGATGAAATAATTAATTTGGACTTTACAATAACTCATAACAATAGTCACGCGGTATTTACTCATAATATAATGGTGGCATCAATAATAATAAGAATAGTAATCATTAGTTAAAACAAAGGATCGTCAGTCAAACTGATATCCATGATTTTTGTTTCTTTGTGAATAATGTTTTTTTGTTTTCAAGACGTGGCCGGTCTCTATGAAGGACAACACAAGTTCAAGGTAGAATAACAGAAATAACACAGAAAGAATCATTCGGATAACATAAAATCAGTCGCTTGTCCATTATATGAGCATGGTCTCATGATATCGTGGCTGGTAATATTTTTCTTGGTATTCTCTAATTATATTCAATTTGTACATAAGTGACATTTTTAATGAAGTACATTCTGACAAGTCATCAAAATTATGGTACAATCTGATATCCTGGTTGGCTTAAATACGCAGATGATCTTGTCCTAATGACTTTAGACAAACATGATATGCAAATTAAACTAGATAATTTAGAAACGTGCCGGTAAGTTAAAAAAATGGAGGCTCTCTATTAATGTAAGAAAATCAAAAATCTTGATATTCGGTCGAAAAATATGTAACGTCCATTTTTTTATTGGTGGCGCACAGCTGCAGTGTGTTAATTAACAAAGCTGTGTCCAACCTCTCTGATAGAGCCAACAAATCCCTTTCTGCATTAAGATATTCTGTTGATCCACTAGAGTTGACGCCTGAAATTAGCCATTCTCAAGTTATATGATAGTCTAATAAAACCGATTCTCCTTTATGGCTCAGAGGTGTTTGTTGGATACACCTTTGGTAACTCCACTTTGGACCATCTATAACTGAACATGACTGTAACCCAATTGAAAAGGTGCAGTTGCGGTGCAGTTTTGTAAGCAGATTTTAGGAGTTCGCTGATAGTTAATGTTGCAGTCATAAGTGAATTAAAGACGGGTTCCTAGGGCATGTCATGCAATAGCAAGTAGCACACGATATCTATTTCACATACCGGTACTGGAATCTGACCATGCACTCCTCTCTGTTGCCGGTACTGTTGCTCTATTCAAGAGCAAAGTCAATATAGAACCAGCAATAACCTAAATTGGGTTGGGTACATGGAGTACACTCTTAAAACGCAAATGTTACATTTAACATCTGGAGGGTTGGAGGAGGGAAAGCATTTAGAAAGTGTTGTTTCACCACTTTTAAGTGTCGGATGCAACAGTTTTTAAGTTTTGGATGCAACAGTTTAAAATGTTGCAGTTAACACTTAAAAGTGGTAAATACAACACTTTCTAAATGCTTTCCCTCCTCCAACCCTCTAGATGTTAAATCTTACATTTGCGTTTTGATAGTGTATAATGTTCAATCTGTAGGCCTAGGATATTATTATATGTATGGGTAAACCAGGCTGTAAATACCCCAATGCTACCTGTAGCTTTATTAAAAAAGAAGCTCTTTATAAAGTGATTTTTGTTTTGTCTTATCTTGTGTTGCCTTTGCCCCTTGTGGTGTAACAGTGCAAATACAGTTATTCTCTTCTGTAAGATAAACTTAATGACCAAGATACGCAACCCTTGCAGACCAGCAATTCTCTTAGACACAACGGAAGTAACAGCGGCGCTAAACAAAGGATCAGATGTTCTATCAATTACAGTGCCGTGATCGCCACCCGCGCAACTGGTGGATTTCTACAACTTGGCGAAGTAAAAGATAGTACATCCGTTAAATTATGTGTTAAAATCAGAGCTGAACTAGCCTTTTTCGAAGTTTTTTCCATTTACTTCTGTGTTAAAATTAGGTTTTTCAGAGGAAGGAAAATCCTCCAGTGACGTCATTGTATCATAGAACATTCTTTCAACATACAAAAAAATGATCACATTGGTAGAGATCTGTTTGGATAAACACCGTGACATTACAACATTGATAAACCAACTGCGTATGCACGGTATCAAGTATGATTATCTCCCTTCGCTCACTCTTCGCTGTGGCACTTGTTTACTTCCTGTCGCCATGTCCTGTCGCGTGCTTTTTGAGTGATTTTCAGTTCAAGTCTGATCAGATATTGTAACAGAATTCAATATTTCTGCAAAGACTTTCACTTCTGTTGCACAGATTCGCTGGTATTCGGGTGATTGACATGTTCTACAACAACTGTCATAACAGAAAAACATAAATTTATCGAAGAAAACAGCATGCAAACTGAGCCGACGTGACTGTTTGTGCCCCATGACTGGCCTGTGCTGGCTTAGCTGCATGCTTGCTGAGCATGTGACATTGACATTTAACAACCATCATCTGCAGAAATCTGCAGGTACAGTAGATTATCTAATTCCAATAATTCGAATTTCGTACATAGGATTTGGGATGTTGGTACCACAGGTACTTCTATTTACCGTTCTGTAGTTCCACCCCCAACCCTAGTCTAGAGACTAGGGTTGGGGGTGGAACTACAGAACGGTAAATAGAAGTACCTGTGGTTGGTACTTCAATTATTGATTATTGAAGAGGACGTCTATATAGGCTGTGTTCCCATCCAAATTTAGTACCTGAGTTTGATCACTTATACAGTTATATAATACTGTACTTAAAACTGATCATTAAATATTATTCATAATCATGCTGTTTATATTCATTAATAAAACTGTTCGTAGTCACTTTTTCAGACTCCGGTGGGGCCTTTATCTTGTATAATCGGCATGCAGAGCCATTACAACTGAAGTGAAGTGGTTGCTTCAAGTTTCAGTGTGTTGTGAAGTTAAAACTGGACAGTTTCTGATAAACAAAGGCTTAATTTTTTTCTAGAGAACAGGTTATAAAACAGGAGTTTGAGAGTGTTGTTGGTGACCACACCGACTTGAGTATCTGCCCTTCTAATTTTCTTCACGACCTCAGCCGTCCCCCACCCCCAAATCAACATAATTAACCAATTAACAATGGTAACGATCTCCTGTGTACTGTCAATACTATGTACAGTCATTATCCACTCCCACACTCCCAAAAAAAAATAATCTGGACTTGGCAAATGGGAGTTGTTAAAACTCTTCAATGACCTCCTTGGGGGAAAATACTGAAGTTAATCCCCATCTACATGTAAACCTCAACCAAATACAATTAATCACACACAGGGCTCGAAATTATCATAAATTCGCAGGACGTGTCCGGCAAAAAATGTCCTGTAGTTTTTCAGATAATATACATACATTTCAGTTGGATGCCGGCCAATTTTTACAAATGTCCTGTTGTTGGTTGGGGTCCATTTCGACCCCTGACACATCCCTGAGCTAAAAGAAATATAAACTGAATTCCTACATAAACCTCACCCAAACTCCCATGTAGCAAAACATTAATGTGCTTGTAAATCCTCACCTAAATACAGGCTTATTATATGTTACAGATATAGTTTGCAGAATATACAAATGTCAATGGATTACGTCGTCATCTTCAGACTTTGGGGATCCAGATTGACTTTCCATGTGTGTCACATGACATCCTCCTCACAGTGCATGCTCCATTTCGCAGGCTCATTTACCATCCCTGCTTCGAATAGCGGAAGTTGACCTTTACTACGTTGCTATGACGTATATAGGGGAAAACCCACCTGTTTAAATCCGGTCGAACAACTCCTTCAGTGCTGCACATGAGCGAACTACTTTTCATATGCTCTGTCCAGATAAACAGGGAAAATAATCTTCAGATAATTCTTTTCAACGCTAGGTCAACAGAGGTATTATGCACACTTGAAAGGTAATCGAAATTTTCGGCAAACTTCTATTTTACTATATATGATGTCACTTCCGGCGATGTGCGTGAAGGCCCCGAATCCGGTCCAAAAATCTGACTGGTGGCTGGGGTGTTATTAGATCCCCAGCAAGGTGGTTGATCACATGATTGTCATCATGTGTATACATGTAGCTTGAGTATGAATGTGTTCTAAATGGACATGATAGACAGGGCAGAACAGTGATACTGACATGGCTAAAGAGTGTCCATACTTACAATTTTCCATGTTCTCGTTGTCCAGGTCTGTAGCCCGTGCATCCAGTTGTTGACGTGATGGTTGAGCTGACCCAGTGTCTGGACGTACGTCACAGTTTGACCCAGACTCTACGGTCAAGGCGACATGGTCAAGCAGATTTGACCACAGGTCAGTGTAACCTTGGTAACTATGGCAAACTTCCTAATTTGTACAGGTACAGAAATGGTGTGAGGACATCCAGCGCATGATACTTTGACAGTAAGTGTGGGGTACGAAATTTCGGCCCATGACATTGCGACAGTAAGTGGGGTGTATGACATTTTGATCCGCAACAGTTTGGCAGTAAGTCGCGGTACAACATTTTGGCCTGTGGCATTGCAGCATTGAGTGGGGTGTATGGCATTTTGGTCTGCGACATTTTGTCAGTAAGTCCTGTAAGTGGGGGTACAACATTTCAGCCCACGACATTGCTGCAGTAAGTGGGAGGTACAACATTTGGCTATGAGATTTAAGCTCGTGACATTGTGACAGTGAGCATGGTGAGTGAGGGGTACAAAATTTCAATCCACAACATTTTATCAGTAAATTGGGGGTACAACATTTTGTCCCGCGACATTGCGGCATTAAGCGAAAGGGGGGGTGGCGGGAGGATGACATTTTGGTCCACAAAATTTTGGCAATTATGGCAGTAAAGAGGGGGGGGGGGAGGTCCAGTCCAGTCACTACGTATCAGTCAAGGGAGTCCTCCTCCAATGCCAGTTCAAATGGATTGACATCCCATTCAATATCTGAACATGAATGAAATGTTTTTGCTATAAGGGAGATAACCAGTACCTGATCAATGATGGTTGTGTTTTCAGATGATCCCGTCCCTCAGCCGAGACTACTCAACCAGGAGAAGGATGGCACCTTAATCTACACCTGGGATGATGTCTCCTTACATAACAGACAGATTCATGTCCCCTTACATGACAGGGTATATTAAAATAGGACTGATATTATAACATGCTATATTAATGTCTGCTTACATAATGATATATTAGAATGGGATAATGACACATTTAAAACTCCTTTACATAAACATGATAAAGAGGGTATATTAAATTAGAGATGTAGCCTAGGTATGACTTTTCGGTGTACAGTTATCCCTATAATCAAAATCTAATCCCCCCAATTTTGGTGAGAAAATTCAATCAGCGGTTCTAATAAATTTGATCACTCCCTAAAATCATTGAAATAATGAAGAAATAATGGATTATCTGCATCATATTGAATTTCTTTCTTGTTCTAATAATTGGATCGTTTTATGATGGCTAAATTTCACTTCCTCTGATTGAATTATTAGAGAGATTACCATAGATGGTCAGGTCGAATAAAATTAATCCATGTAACTTCAAAGGCACTTAAAAAAAAAAAAAAAATTACGAGTGAATTTTTTGGAGTTTTTTTCTGCACGGGCCAAATATGTATCCATAAGTTTGCTACCTAAGTCTTAAACCTGCTTTAATTAATGCCTTTAATCCCTTATTAATTGCACAATCACACGTAGAAAACGGAAGTTTAAAAGAAAAAGTTAACTCCCCTAGGAGAGAGTTGTCCACCCCTAGGAGAGCTCTCCATTCAATTCCAGCGTGGCCACTATAAAGGCGACTGTAGCCTCATTCCTATTCTCTTTCTCTTGTTTGCTCGAGCAGTGCACATCTAGGGAAGTATTCAGAGGCAATTCTACAACATTAGTTGTTGTCTCGCTGGTGTAATATCCTTTATCAAGTATGGTTTTTGTTATTCATTCGGAACTTACTTACTGTATTATTATGTCTGAAGTTCCGACTGGTATTCCTTGTCGTACGTGCGGGAAGAATTTATCCCCTTTAGACGCTCACATGGCTTGTTTTTCTTGTAAAGATTTATGTTACCGGGCGTCCACGTGCGCGGAATGTGTATTATGGAATCCGACGGCTTGGAAGATTTATGCCCAAGCCCGTCCTGCTTTTCTGTTACATGCTTGTGATGACTCGTCTATGTCGGAGATCGACAGACGGGTCTTAGAAATTTTCTTTGGTCAATGATATGAAGTGTAATGAAGATCTTGACCGAGCTGGTCAAGGCCCAGAGTCTCCCGTGTCAGTTTGTATACCACCAAGCGGTACCGTCCTACACGATGATAATTCCAGGTTGCTAGACAGTTTGACCCGGTCCGGAGATTCTTTGTCTAGGGTCGATCCAAAACCCGTTCCTTTGTTACGCTCAACAAAGACCAGGTCGGTTGCCTGGCCATTCTATTGTTCTCTGACAAACAAAAGAATTCTTTGCCTCAGGTTATTTCTGCAATACCTATCGGTTCACCACATGTATCTTCTAGAAGGAAGAAAACAAATAAACGGTTAAATCTACTTAGTTTATTTAATTCCGTTCCCGATCTATTTGTTGGGGCGAATGTTGGACTTCTTTGAGTCGGACGTATTTAGTATCTTCGGACGTACGTCGCTAAATATTGGTTTTTGGCGGAGATTTTAAATTCTCTTGAAATGATCGTCTGACGATGTTATTCTAGAAGTCATTATGAAATTCTCATGTGTAACTAATGACACAGTCCCCCGGGAAATACGTCGCAAACTTTGTGTTGCGACCCGGTGTGTTTATTGTAGGCTTTTATTGGCTCCCAACATTCCGCGGTCGGTATGTGAGCCTATTGTGTTGTACTCTAAACGAACAGGTTTTTGTTTCGTCATGATTTTATCCATTAAATTGTTGTATAAATCCTTACCAAGAGTGTGAGTACGACCCTGGTTTGACGCGGGAGGTTCGTTTTTTCCCTGCCGGGGAAATACGATTCTTTATAAGCCGTCCGTCATTGTTCCATGTGGTTATTGTTGTTTCGGACTTTGGTAGTTCGTTACTTTCATGCATTCAATTCTTTGGTCCTACCAAGAAGATAATCTCTTGTTATATCAACTATTATTATGTAATTTTGATATCCTGTCTTCAAGAGAGAACTTAGGGGGTTTTATTCTGCCTCTCATGTTTATGTGTTTGTTGTTTTTGTGTACGTAACCACAACTCAACTCTTTATAAACGATGCTATAATAATAACGTAATGGATATTACGGGACTTCAATGCTACGACTGTTTGTTGCATTTTAATGAGCGTCTTTGCTGATCTCTTTGTGATTAGGTGCGATCTACAAAGGGATCTCGTGTTGGTTATCGTGAGTATATAATCCGATTACCCACTGTTTATTATGAAACTGTGTTATGCCTTGGTATACAAATTTGTTTTATACATGTGATTTGTTTGTTTCTCACCAAACTGGTTCCATCTGTATACTGTATTTTGCGTATAATTCAGATGGAGTTATGCACTAATTTTAATTTCTTCACTATGAGAAAATTTAAAATTACTAGCGTGGTGGGATTGTTTGTTGACCGGCCAAGGATACAAGCCTATTGACACGTAAGTCGTGAAGTCTTCTATGGTTTCTTTCTACCAAGTATCTGGGACGAGTATATTCGTCCCAGCATGTGTATTACCGGTACAGTTTACTAGAGCATCAAACTGCTTTTTAGTATTGTTCTTGCTGTTCTTCCTCTTCTCGACAAATTGTTCGTGTTAGGTCATTTCAATTTGTAAATTTTTGAATAACCTCACTTTCCTGCCGGCGAGAGACTTTAAATGTTTTTCCTCTCTTTGTTCTCAGCTCCGTCTTCTGCGCTCAACTCCCAAGAAGCAAGTTGGACGGAAGACGATTGGGGACTGAGAGTGGTGTGTTTTGGCGATCTCTAGGCCCGGACCAGTTTCTGCTGCACACGGTCTTAGGAACAGCCAAGATAAATAGGCCTTACCAAGTAGACCGTATGTCCCTAGTGGTTGAGGTTCTCTCTTGGTATAGACGGCTTCCCGAGTAGACCTATCCACCGTCAGCTTAGGGTTCTCTCTCGGGGGTAATAATAATTTCCACACCATAAGCTCAGCTACATGGCTGTGGACAATCAAGATAAGTACATCAGTATCTTATTCACATGTTTAACCTTTTTTGTCGTTGACCAAGGTTTCATTTGTTAATTATAGATTGTTTCAAAAAAGTTGATTTCCTGAAAAAAATCCTTGATCTGGATGACGGTTGTGTCACTATTTGGTTATTAATAGTAACATTGTTGTAAATGTTTAATATCCTCTCCATATGAAACTCCAGTACGGAATTTCATATACAGGAGACAGATTACATCGGGAGAGGTCATAATGTAACCATGTTCACTGACACGTTTACTCATGTTCACTGACACAAAGATCCATTAATCTCATTTATCTCATTGAGCTTACATTTGGTGATTAACGCTACAGACATTTAATATGTTCATCTCTACTGCGTTTAAAGAGAAGGAAATTTATTACAATCGACTACGGGGTTACTGTTTGCAACGCCGTTCTGTTACGTCGTGTACTTTTATAAGTTTGTATCCTGCTCCGTTATGAGCATGTATATTCATTAAGTTATTGTGAATGGGAAATCCCTACGTTGTTTATCATACACAACGTTTTTCTCGCTTTTTTCACATTACGCTTTCCTATTACATCTTGACGATGTGTTCATTACACCGTCATGTGTCTCTCCTACACCTGTGCGTCGTCCTATTTCATCGGTTAGACGTTTCCAGTACGCCATAACGCCGTTGTTACGTCATTTCTTCATTTGCGAGATGCATATTTTATTTCCATTCATCGGCACTTCCTTTGATTCTCCATCGTCGGTCGTCGGCGGAGGGGAAGTCCGTTCGTTTGGCGTCAATCTTCCACTGGTATCAATTCCCCTCGGGTTTTTCACATTGTGATTTACTTAGCTTCGTCGTTACTCTACGAAGAGAATTCTGTTCAGACCTTGTTGTTTCCAGTCTGGAGTTCAGAATATCAAAATTTGTATTCGAATCAACAGTATTTGGTCTAATACTGTTATATGGTATAGGTCTTTGGATTATGGACGTGGATATTCTCTGAGGACGACGGCGGGATTGTGAATGGCTGACTAGTCAACTTTATTTGAATTCAGCACAGTGTTGTATTAACACAGATTCATGTTGATTTTACACACAAACATTAGGTTGAGATCCATTTACCTTAGGATTGTGCTTAAGCGACACAACGTTTTTTTGTGGTGTACTTGGGAGACAGTTTTTCCGACTTTCTCCTTTAAGTACCTTATTCCTGTATAGACCGTTACACCAATGATTAGACTTTGACATTATGGTTCTGTCATTCAACCTTAGGGTTGTTGGTTATATGTGGGACCTTACTCACTGAGTTCGTTGTTCGGGTTCGGTCTCTACAGCGGATTATTTGTCCTGGTGCCGAGGTCGTGATACCATTCCCGACTCTATTTCCCTCGTAATTGACTTCCTTCTTCAACTTCACCAGGATAGGAAGTCTCATATGAGCACCAGGGGAGGCTATCGTTCTGCTCTGGCTTGGGGTTACGTTTTACTTACCAACATTAGCCTTATTGATAATATCTCTGAGCTTATTCGCGCCTTAGCATTACAGTCGCGTTGTACTCGCCAACTGTTACCGGAATGGGATATCGGGTGGTGGCGTTTCTTTGGCGTCCAGAGTATCTGAACTTCATGTTCTTGAGAGATCTTCTATTTCCTGGAGGACGATCTTCGGTTATGTCCTGTTCGAACCATCCGCCACTATTTTACTCGTTCCGGTTCCGTTCACGGTTTCTCGGCTACGGTTATCATGTCCCTTCCCCTGTCAGCAAGGCTTCATATTTAAATAAGCCGTGTAGTTGTTTAAGACCATAAATTAGTCTTTCCAATGGGCAGAAGGTAGATATTCCATTGACGCCCCCACTACTGTTTTTTGCTTCTTCTATGTGGCCATCACTACACATGGCCTTTATGGAAGAACTTGTCCCTCCATGACATTGTCCAGTCTTGTGTCTGGACAGCAAACTCCACGTTCACAAATTTCTATCTGTATGATATGTCAGTGCAGTCAGATAGTGTGGCCACGCTTGGGCCACTGAGGGCTACCCAGCACGTGGTTAGTTTCTTTCAAGAAAAGAGGAGGGGGCGAAATTTGTCACCATTCCAGCAAGGCGGCCATCTTGCTTTTCATCATGATCGTCTTGAAGGAAGGAATAAGTCGGATAGACGACCATGGACTCTCTAATCATCAATCTAAGATGTCTGACGCTTTGAGAGTTTTAGCTTTTCCTTAAACTACGGTTTTACTTGTGTTTTTCAGCTTGAACTGACTACCTTCTGGATGATCTCAGCTGTGTTTCCTACGCTCAACTCACAAGCAAGTTGGACGTAAGTCGTTGGTGGACTGAGTATGACGTGGCTTGGCGCCCTCTAAGACCAAGAAGACCTAACAACCCGAGTGGGAGAGGATTCTGATTTCTTGGTAGAGTTTGACATATCACACCACGAGCACAGCTACATGGATGGAGGCACTCAAGAATAAGTATATTTGTATCATATTCATGATTTGCCCTTTTCGATTTCTAACCAGGGTTTTTCTTGTTGCTTGTCTCAAGTTATTCCCTTATCTGTGTCATCCCAGCTACTTGGGTAGACACTCAGAAGATAGGTTAGATTAGTATCTTCCATTACTACTCCATTGTTACCCTCTGCGTTACCGGCCAGGTTTCTTTTGTTGAGATTTATGAAAGAGCCTGCCCCTCCTTGACATTGTCCAGTCTTGGGTCTGGACGGCGAACTCCACGTTCACCATTTTCTGTCTGAGAGATGTCAGTCCAGTCAGATGGGATGACCACGCTTGGGCCGTTCATGGCTGCCCAGCACGTGGTCAGCTAAAATTTCAAAAAAGGGGGGGGGGGGCGGCATTTTGACATCACAGCAAATCGGCAAATTGCTGTATCATCTCATCACATTCATATTATTGGTCCACAATTGATTGATCTCATATTGAAGGAAGAAATAAGTCAGATGGACGACCTTGGATCCTCTAAGAGATGTCAGACACTGTATCATCACCCTAAGATGTATGTATCCATGGTGAGTGTGATCTTTACCTTAACTGCGGTTTTTGATTGTGTCCTTCAGGTTGAATCTGACGTCCTTCTCATGATCTCAGCGCCGTCTTCTGCACTCAACTCCCTAAAATGCAAGTTGGATGGAAGACGATTGTGGACTGAGAGTGGTGTGACTTGGCGATCGCTAGGCCCGGACCAGTTCTGCCTCACCCGGTCTTAGGAACAGCCAAGATAAATAGGCCTTACCAAGTAGACCGTATGTCCCGAGTGGTTGAGGTTCTCTCTTGGTATAGACGGCTTCCCGAGTAGACCTATCACCTGTAGGCTGAGGTACTCTCTCGGGGGGAAACTAATAATTTCCACACCACAAACACAGCTACATGGCTGTGAACAATCAAAGATAAGTACATCAGTATCTTATTCACATGTTTAACCTTTTAATGTTGATGACCAAGGTTTCATTTGTTGATTATGGATTGTTCATGCTATGCCCATGTTTCTGTGTCATTCCAGCGGTCACTTAGCCTACTTTGATATACTACAAGACCGAGGTTCCCACCTCCGTATGTTGGTACTAGGGCATTAATTAAAGCAGGTTTAAGACTTAGGTAGCAAACATCAAACATTTATAGACAATGTTTCTGTTTGTAACTAAGTCAAACCTGCTTTAATTTAATGTGCCCACCCTTCCGTCCCCTCGTACCGCGGCCTTGTTTCACTACTGGTCTCGGTTTGAGAAAGAGGATAGGAATGAGGCTACAGTCGCCTTTATGGTGGCCACGCTGGAATTGAGTGAAGAGCTCTCCTAGGGGCGGACAACTCTCTCCTAGGGGAGTTAACTTTTTCTTTTAAACTTCCGTTTTCTACGTTTGATTGTGCAATTAATAAGGGATTAAAGGCATTAATTAAAGCAGGTTTGACTTAGTTACAAACAGAAACATTGTCTATAAATGTTTGATTTTTCTGGCAAACTGATGCAGTTTAACAATTTGCATGAAACAAACATTGTTCTTTGACATACTAGCACAGTCACCCTGGAACAATTCTATTTTTGTGCAAATAAATATGTCGTGGTGAAATTTAAGAGCCTAAAAGCATTGTCATGCATAAAGCATAAAGTTTATACTGACCTTTTTTCATATCTCAGTTGTGAAGGTAGGAAGGTTGAATTGTTTATGAAGAAATATTTGGGCTCTGCATGAGACCCTCATTATATCATTGTATTGAGTTTATTCAATTTAAATAAGATTCTTTGTTTGAGCGGATATGATAAACAGTGTAGATGATAACTTTCTCCGGCTTAGTAAATAAATATGTATAACAATTAACATGCTGCAGGCATGGCAGGAGACATGCCCTATGGCCACACACACATAAGCCATCAGTATCGTACATGTACCGTAAGTTAGGGTGATATATTTTTTAATTATTATAGTTGCCAATGTTCATAAGTAACAATCAGCAAAATGATCTGTTTGCCCAGAAGTAAAAATAAATCAATCCAACTTCGCCACGAGGAGTTGAATAGACAAGCCATGATTTTGATTTTCATTTCGCAGTAATAATGTGGAAACATGTGCAGAAATAATTCGAACATTGTTATTTCCTCAAATTCTGGGTCGAAATAATCAGAAAACGACTGTTTATATTCATCACGTATGTTCGAATCATTAAACAGACAAGCCCAACTCACACTACAAACATTTTGTTGTATTAGAACAGAACAGTTTGTTCGGGTTTTTGTTCGTGGTAACATCACTCCACACTGCGAGCATTTTCTCTTGATCGCCAGTCACCGCGATCAAGCAGCGAGGCTGCCGGTCATGTCATGGGAGCCATTTTGTTGCGTCATGTGAGAGCGGCTTCGTCACATAACCGGCAGCTGCCAGTTGATTGGATAACTGTTGGTAAATGTTCGGACACATGTTCGCGATCACCACGCACTGAAGACAAAAACTGTTTTGAGTACGAAAACATGTTCCGAAAATCAAACATGTTTGATTTCATGAACTTGTCCCTCGAACAGAATGTTCGTGTTTCTGGGAACCTCACACTGCAGACAAGACATGGTCTGAACAGTGTTTTTGTGCTAATACAACAAAATGTTCGTAGTGTGAGTTAGTCTTTACTGAACACAAGTGTTTGTAGAGATGCATCATGCACGTGTCACTATAATGTGTTTCAAACTATTACATATATCTCTTTCACAGCCAGGCCCAGTTGTCACTTATGTAGCTATCTTTGATCCTGTTTCCCAAGGCCACAAGGTAATGTTAGCAATTATCTTGGATTTGAACATATACAGATGTATTTATTTATGAATGGTCACTGCTGATATTTTCATTACAAAGTTTACTCATGAAATATTTGTGATAAACACATTCTGCAAAATCATTCTAATATATTTCAAAAGGTTATGAACAGCATATTAAAGGTGAAATGCAATGGTTGCAGTTTGACCATAATTTGATTGACTGGATGGTTAGCAGATGAATTGGTTTTTTTAAAATATAAATCAAATCTCAAGAGTCAATTTGTAGGGGAATGGAAAATCGGTGAAAAATGGCCTATCCCTTGATTTTGGCACTGTTTTTAGTAAATTATGACGTCGACTCATCTAGGCTCAATATATCCAGAACCCATATGCATGACATGCGGTGGTTGTGTTCAGTGACTTCGCCAAGTGAGTGTGAGTGAGTTGGGCTTTAACATGGCGTTCAGCAGTATTTAGGCCATATAGCGATGATATAACTAACTATGATATGATTAGCTGGACATATGCGACTCCATTTACAGCCATCATGTAGAGGAAATTAATAGGACATGGTACTAAACTTGTGCTACTCATCTGTCAGCCATTATTTAAATGTTTTCATATTTTTCTGTTTTATATTCTTCATAGGCTAGTTGATGATGGAAATATTAGCCTATCCCCTTTGTTTGGTTTTATTTGAAGTATTTTGTCTCCTAGTAGTTTTGGAAAAGTACTTCAACATTGATATCTCAAGCCTGGCTGAAACTGAAACGAGCATCACCTATCACTTATCTGTGTTTGATGCTGTGACGTCACACCAGACTGCCTGACATGACGTCACAATCAAGAAAAAATAAGTGATGTGGTTTGCAAATTTGAATTCAACAGGGCTTGAGGTACAAATTTTTAAAAGCTTGTAGTAGACAAAATTCTTCAAATTGAACCAAGCGAAGTTAATAGATTATTATTTTTCAGCATTATTCAACCTATATAAATATGAAAGGAGAATCGACAAACCTTTGCATTTCATCTTTAATTTGCTGATAATAACTGCATAATCTTTTTTTTGGCACATTATGACTGTATATCATTTATTTTGTATTTACATTTGTAGATACTTTGGACCAATGACAGTAAGATACACATCACATCATGTTCTGTGAACTTGGACCGGACACTCATTGGTAAGTGTGTGTGTGGCCTAGGGGTTGAAATTTTGCAGTTAATATGATGGATGCTGTTAATAGTTGATAGTTGGTTTCGCTATAATTATTGATTATTAATTATGGATATCTAATGTCAAAATTGTAAAAAAAGAAGCTATTTGTTTTTGCTGTGTTTTATATTGTCAGATTGTTCAATTCGGTCTAGTTAACAACATTAAAATGAGAAATGACTGAGATGACATCGGATAACGTGACCAGGTGTCCATGATGTCACGCTAGAAGCCGTCATAGTGTAATAAAAGTTCTAAGATCGAGTATGACGTTGCAAAGCAGCACGCCCGGAATGCCAGTGCGCATTTTGTGACGTCATCTCAGGCACTGGAGCCAAGTGCCGGTGCTGTCAC